>JANBOH010000176.1:0-31924 GCA_027478445.1 Coemansia asiatica | reverse complement strand
GCGCAGCAGAATCGGGAAGAGCGCCAGTAGGCTCGATGTCAGCAACCAGCGAGCGGCCTAGCTGAGGCGCAGCACCCTGGTTATACCTCCTGTCTGTATCTCTATGAGGCGGTATGCCGCCAGAAGACCAAAAGTGGTCTTTTTCATGCATCTGGTAAAACTGGCTTTCTGTCTTTTCGCTTGGTCCTCTGCTGCTTCCACTATCAGCTCGGGACATTTACGTAGTTAGCCAGAAGGGTACAAAAAGGGCGAGCTAGAAATACAAAAAAAAATTAAATTAAAATTAAAATTAAAAAGGAAAAAGGAAAAAGGAAAAAAGTGTATAATAAATTTGATAAATGCAAATTGGAAAAAGCAAAAAAAGAAAAGTCACAAAAATATTGTTAAAGCTGAAAGAATCAATGACCAAACGCACATACGCACACATTTTAAAAAAAAAAACAACGCCTAATTAAATGCTACATTTTTCTTTCTCCGTCTGACCAAGTGCAATAAATTCATTGTGCTTTTTTTCCCCCCGCTCTTCAAGCACTTCCTCACCTTTTTTCATATTTAGTTTTCTGCTATTTTATAGAAAATAAGCGCACAGGATAATTGAGACAGGCTAACATTTATGCAAAAAAAAAAAGCAAAGTGATGACAAAGCATGCGATATCCCGATCATCTCGCTTTAAAAAATGGTTACTAAAAATTTAATTTATTTTCTTTATCATTTTAAGACAAATGTTGTTAGACCACCACCAAGCGTTTTGTTCATACTGTTCTTTTTTTCGATTTTAAATATAGCCTGTTTTTTTTGAGCATGATGAATTAAAGTCCCACGCAAAAGCACCAGATGTGTTGGACAGAGCTGCCTGTAAACAGTTACACTTTTCCGGATCAGCCCACCTGTGGTCACTCACAAGATTTTGAAAAAGAGCACACACGCCAAAGGATCCGGTGGCTTTTTCAAAAGAGATCTCTGAACCTTTTTCCTAAAACAGAACAGCAAACCAAATATAGGGGACCATGCTCAGAAATTTTTATTTTTATTTTGCCAGCCTTCGGCCCGCTCGGTTATAAATGAGGTCCCTCTCTTGTCACCTCGTAATCTCTTATCCTTTCAACGCGTTACTTATTTACTTACGAGATAACAAATTCATTTTTTTTTCCTTCTCTCTATCTTTTGTATTTTCTTTAATGTTTTAGTTACGTTTCAACCCGTCCTTCCAAAGACGTCTTCCTAATAATATCTTTCCTGACGACATCTTATTATCATCATTTGATATTGGCTATTGATCTTCATATTTTTATATTCCATCTATTCATTCATTCATTCATTCATTCACGATCCAACATTACGACCTAACGACGTATAAATCTTTGAATAATGCATAGCCCACAGACACCTTCTGGAACGTCCATGCCTTCGATCAGCGGAAGAACCAGAAACTCGATTAGGCGCATCTTTCGGGTCAAGAGCACCAATGAAGCTCTTCTTAAGCAGTCCGCTGCTCTGGATGCTCACGCACATCCGCAAATCGCAGAGAGCAGCAGGGTTTTCAGTTCGCAAACCGAGCAGCGTCCGACATCGTCCAGATCCACCAGAAGCGTGCGCAACATCTTTTCAACTGCCAAACGCATCACTCTGCGGCCTTCCATGCTGTTTCGGCAGAAGGTCGCAACTGCTGTGCCCAAAGATGGAAACGAAGCCTGCTTGGTAGCAAGCCACTCGCAATCTGTAAGTTAGCACCGCCCGCTTGTGCAGCGAAGAGCCGCTCCTGCGAGTTCTCCTAATTGAGCAAAACAGACTAAATAAAGATAACCTGCAGGTTCTCTTATCAACACATTGTGCACTAAAATTGCAAACATACCAACAAATTTGTTTTATAATATTTTTTTTTGGTTTGTTTGTCTTCTTGCCTGGTTTCGTTGCATATGCTCAAGCTTGTTTTGGGCTAATATGGTCAGCAAATGTACTAATTTTGCAAAATGGCATTGTTTTCTTTCTTAATTTGGATATTAGGCATCGCAATCTGTTTCACGCCATGCTGGCGCATTTTCCCTGGACAACCAAGATATGCAGGTGGAAGAGCCACCACAGCAACAGCACGCACAATTGGACGACAATGTCTTGATGGCTGCTGTCAGCACGCCAGACACCGCTTCAGGCACGGTTGCTTCTGCCTCTTGCAGCAGTGGCAGCCGCACTCGCGGTCCACCTTTGCCCACAAAGCCATTGCCCGCTGTTCCCCACAGCAAATCCACTTTACTTGATGATATGGCCCAGTATTATAATTATTCTCGGCTGCCCGAGCAGCAGGAGCAGACAAAGTCACCGACCTCTTTCTCGAGCAAAAGCCTTGGTCTGCACTCGCTTGATTTTGAGTACAACCAGACTGCCATTGATAGGCTCTTGCCTTCATCGCCCGAAATGCCACTGCTTCAGGGCAAGGACGCAGCCGCTGTCGTTGCTAATACATTGCCGCTGTCACTGGGCACAGGCGCCGATGTCAGCGTTGCAATTGACATGAACATGTCATGGGCTGACGAAGTGCCAGATAGCGAAGGCTCTGCTGACTATACAATCGACCTGGTCGATATAAGCACGCTCGAAAATCTGGATAACGCAGGCGAAACGCTGCGTCCATCAGACAACATCCTTACAACCGACTCAGCAGCAGCGAGCTCTATTTCATCACCTACCTTTAAAAGCTGCCCATACTCTTCACTTGTTGCTTGTCGCAAACCGCAAATTGAAGCAGCAGACATAATTAAATGCCTTGGATCTGCGACTAAGATATGCGATTCGGCGCTTCTCTCAACATCGCAAGCAGCAGCAGCAGCAGCTTTGTTGGAGACTGAGACAACAGTACTGGTGCAGCAGGACAACCCTGAGTTTGTCATTAGTGATATTGACCAGCTGCTGAGAGAGCTAGAATTTACCGATTCATTTATCCAGGGTGCTGATGTCGAAAGCACTAATGGCGATGCGGCCTTGCCCTTGCTTGGCTCTGACTCGGATGCGTTCTCGCTACGAGAGATTGATGAGCTTATTGAGCAGCTGGGCAACGCTGACTTTGCCGAGCAAATCACGGTCAGCTCGCCTCTTCCTAGCGAAAAACAAACTGCTAGATCTCTCATTGATTCAGAGGCTGAAGAAACTATTCTTGAGAATGCTGCGCTAAAAGTTGATATTGCTTTAGCTATTGGTATGCTTGGATGCGTGGATAAAATTGCTGAAAAAGCAGTTACATCCGTGTCTTGCTGTGTCAAGCAACAGCTGGCTTTTGATCCAGCAGCGCTTGTCTTTGAGCTCGGCGCAGTTGTTCAGCCTGCTTTCAAGCAAATCGAAAAGAAGCAGTTGTCACCAGCTGTCTCTAAGACAAGCCCAATAGCTGTTGATGTCTCATCTACAATTGCAGAGCTTGGAAACGTCGAATGCCTGGTACAAGTTGTCGAAAACTTGCCATTTGTGCCGCTATCTTTGCCACCAAATTTTTCTGTTGCTCTAGCTAGAGCTCTAGGAAACGTAGATAGCATTGTCTCTGCAGCTGTACCTATAGAAACAACATCTTTGACTGTTCCAAACTCTCCTTCTCTCGACATTCCCGATATTATTTCTGAGCTGGGCGGCGTTTATTCGCCAGATTATATAGTGCACAACGTGGAAAGAGTGCGCAAGTGCAGCACACAGACGCTTGTCGGCGACATTGACCAAGAGATATTTGCCAAGCCAGCAACAGTCTACTTGCTTCACGATTTCAAGTACAAGCAGTTTCCTGACATCGCAGCAACAAAGCAACCATCTGCTGCGCTTAATGTTTTCCGCGAGGCATCGATGGATGTCGATGATATTATCCAAGAAACCACCAGGTCTCGTGCAACCTCGATAGCCTCAGTAGCCAACTCGGATTCCTTTGGCAATATCAATCGACTCATTTCGGCCTTGCGCGTTCCTCCATTTATTGTCAGCCGGCCTTTGCTAGGTCCTCTGCGAAACGTATTATTCTCTGATCTCTGCTAGTCATTTACCGTTTTATTTTTGAATATTTTTTATTGAGCAAAATTATAGTAAAAAAAATTTATTTATTTATAGTCTTCTATTGCTGGATGCTTTCCTAGATACCTTTTAATTTTAGCCCATCTTTCTTTATGTACATATGCAAATTTCTGCGAATCTTGCAAACCCATTTTAAACGACAACGGCGACTTTTCCTTAATCTTTAGTGTACTAGCCAACTCATCTGGTTTCACAGAGTAAACCAACTTGTCAACCTTGCCACCTAAAATATATTCTAATTTACCCGATTCCAAAACCTCCCTTGTACTATTCAGACCACCGATGCTCTGGCCATTGACAAACAAATTAGGAACAGTCCACTGGCCCGTCAGATCCTGCAGTCGTCTCTGCATGATATTTCCCTTAGGCATTTCATCCAGATAAACCAATCTAAAGCTCAACTTGTCTCTTAGCAGTTCCTGGACTTTCTTGCTATCGGGACAGTTGGATTTTCGCGCAAACAACACTGCTGGGCCGCTGTTGATCAGATACACGGTGCGTTCCAGTGCTGTCGGTGTTGTTCGATTCCATATGGGCTTTTCTACCGGCTTGGGTATTATTTTACGAAATGCATATGAAGGATGTCGAACCATAGGTAAATATTATTTTGTGATAAAAAGGAGAAAATAATTTTTGTAGTATAAAAATTGGCTTTATATCTCTTTAAATTATTTTCGTACAACTTGAAAATCTATGTAGTATAGATAGATTATGGTTGGTTAAATAGAGCTTGTGTTAAAATTCATAATTACATTCACTTTAATGTATAAAAGAGGAAATGGACATTATTCCTTTATATATTTTTTTATTGAGAGCAAAATTTTTTTTACTTTTCTTTAAATAAATAAAAAGCAAACAAACATTTCCTGTTTATAAAAAGAAAAAAAAAGCTATTTTAAAGCATAGACAAGTGTGCTCTTTTTTTTACTATCTCTCTCTTTCCTTTTCCTCGATTTTCACATAAATTTTCTTATAAATATAAATATAAATTTCATTTTTCTATGTACTCATACTTCCAAATACTACCAGATCATGTTATTAGCTCAATATACAACTATCTAATTACAACGCTTTCTAATAGCAACTTGGTTATAAAACCTCAGTCAAAAAGTGACTGGAAAGTAACTGAAAACCCTTTATTCTATGAAAATCCAAAGATTCTAGAGCAAACCAGGACAGCCCTGCTCTCTCTGTGCACACACTGGCGCAACGCGGTGCTTTCAGATATTCTCTACAGGACTGAAATTGATTTGAGTACATCAGATAAAAAGATTTATTTTAAATCGCACAGTTGGCCAGGACATCTGATATCATTGCCTACTCATTTCATTGCTCACTATACAAGGCATTTGGCAATTTATCTAGACTTTGAAGACATACTTTGTGGAAAAGCGCTGGAGATAGCTAGTGAGCTAATATGTTTATGTTCTTTTAAAAATCCTTGCTCGCTTGAATTGCATCTGACATATGTTTCAACTAAAGCGGATTTGGCTGTGGCACATAGAAATATGCAGGATTTCACCCAGTATTTGCTTGAATTTGTTCCTAATATCAATTCAGTCAACTTCAACTTTAATATCCATTCGCTGGTTCTAACCGCAGAAAAAACTCAGTTGCTAAGTCAATTTATTTGCGCGGCTACTGCCAAGGTCAATAGAGTAAAGTATCAGAACAACTATATGCTCAATAATGTTTGCATTGAACTGCCAAAAATGAACAAGTTGACGTATTTAGAATTTGACTGGGACAAAAACTTTAGCCAGTTCGTGCAAATTATGCACCAAAACCAAAGCAGCTTGCTTGGTTTAAAGATATCTACTGTTGTTACTGGCGAGTTAAGAGATATTTTTTATTCTGCCGATAATAAGGAAATCGTATACTCGTCACTAAATAGTTTCTCGTTGTCGTCTACGATTTACGATCAAACTGACAGTACAAATGAAATTACTCTGAGACATACACCATTTCCCAACTTCACCTCGCTCTTTCTAAACTGCGTTTTTCCATTTTCTGACAGCACTATTTTTAAAAAACACGCAACGTTAAAGTCTATTAGTCTGTGGATAAGCTCCAAAGTAGTAAAGAAACTGCTGGAACATGATAATGCCGACTATAATTTTTTATCTCATTTGATTGATGTAAACCTGGCCAAAAGACAAGACTCGGCTTACTCTAGCGAACATTTCCAAGAATTGATTCTGCTTGTTCCTCAATTCAAAGGATTTATTCAGCGGCTGACGATAACAGAGTATGCAAATACCGCTTTTGGCTCTGAAAAGCTCTTGCTTGATTGTATCTACCAGTGCCAAGATCTGAAGGCGTTAGTGATGCCAGACATAAGCCTAGGCATTTCAAAGGTTCTTTTGCTACTCTCCAGGCTTTCTCAGCTAAAGACTCTTAAGTGCCGTCCAACCTCTACTGATCCGCTGTTTGATCAGGTATCAGAAGCCGAGGTGCCCGATTATATCTATCGGCATTATTTCTCACCTAATCAGCAAAGAGAGATAAACTGGATAATCCAGACCAATCCATATATGTCTTACAAGCGCGTTGCAAGGATTATACTGCTTCTGCAAATAGCTTATCCACGCTTGAATTACTTGACAACAGATCCCAGCTATGCAGAAACCTATCGGCTTGGTATCAGAGAATGTCTAGACATTAAGCATTTTGCCAAATACTTCTGCAGTAAAGTAACTGAAATTGACCTAAAAGTTTTAAAAATATAAAACATAAATATAAAATAACAATGAATTTTTTTTTAATTATCTTCCTTATCGCTGGAAATGCTTGTGTCGGCCATCTTGCCTCTGACCTTGGTCGACATGCGCTGTACTGTAGTCGGGATCTTTTCGGCGTTATTCTCAGTTGCAGGCTTTGGGCCAAAGCTTTGGCTTAAGTTATCCAACATCATCACGCCATTGGAGCTTGATGCATTGCCAGCATACTTGGAGCCAGAAGCCGAGGAAGAAGAGACATCAGCAAATCCCGCTGACTTTGTGCCAGTTGCTGCGCCATCCTTTTTATACTGGTCTTTAGTCTCCGCCCACACAGCAAAAGTGTGAGCAGTGTCATTGTACACCCACTGGCATCTCTTGGACTCATCGATGGCTTGCTTAAGCTTACGAGTCTCAGTAACATGCTCTGCGCTCAGCATCGATATGTAGTTTGCCACAACAGTGTGCATATGGCTCATGTTGCTCATCATGTCCTGTATAACAGGATTGGTCCTGGGGTCGTCGTCTATGGCCAAAGCGACTAGATTGTCGATTATCATGTTGCTTATCGAGCATAGCTCCTGGGCACATGTGATCATGCGGGAGAGCTGCTCAACGGTCACTTTGGGCTTTTCACCGGCATCGGCACTATCTGTCTCGTTTGGCTGAGATGTCTGTTGCAGCGGTATGTGCTCAAATCGATATTTGTGTCTTTGTTGTATCACTTGCAAAGGAGTATTGTTTTGCAGGCTCCGACGACGCTCTAACTGTTGATTTTGATGCTGTTGCTGGTACTGCTCCCGCGGCAAAAAAGGCCGTGATATCTGAAAACTCTGTCTCTGTATATTGTCGTGAGTATCCTGCTCTTTCCGGCCATTGGCAGCATCCAGCGGATCAGTCGCTGCCAAACGCGCACTCCCTGTCTCCACAGCAGTCTGCATCCTTGACCTAGGCAGATACATGTAGGTTGCCATGGGTCTGGACCTGTCAACCAGCGGGTACTCTACTCCAACAGCACGCCTTACCTTCGACGGCGTCTTGGGCAGAAAGCTCACAGTAGGCAACAATCCCGTGTCGCTGAAAAAAGAATCGACAATAACAGCCAGATTTTTCTGTGCCTGTGGATTGGCGCTCAGACAGACATACCAGCGACTGGCAAGGGTCACCAAAACCAAGCGGATATCCAGAGGTATAAACTGCGAATGGACTAATTTGAGGAGCTTGCCGCCGTTGGTCTTCTCCTCAAGCACCTGAGCCATTTCAAAGGGAAAAGAGAGCACTATTCCGTGGAGCACTTTCAGGATCCCTATGCACTTGAGGGTCTCTGAGGGCATATTGTTGCTTATTCCCGTGGGCGATAGCGCCGACAATGATGATGACAATGTTTCGGCGCTGTTTTGGGCTCGGGTTTTTCTGAGTGCGCCGTCTTTTTTCTTCCATCTCTTTTTTATATCGTCTATGGCTACATCTAGCGCTGCTGCTGGACTAAGTAAATAATAAATTAGGATTAAAATGATTTCTCTAAGAGATTGTTAGTAGAATAAATATACTTGTCTTGCATTATGTTTCCTTACTTTTCTTTCTTTCTTTCTTTTGGATAACTCTACTAGATACTTGCGCGTCGTGCTTCTTCAATATTATCTCATATATCTCTTGGTAAGCAGCTGGATCTCCCGTAGCATCGTATATTAAGCGTTGTAGTCTTGGTTTATATAAACCGAAAACAGCCATATTTTAAAAGAAAATAGAATAGAAAGCGAGGGGAAAAATTAGTAAAAAAAAATATAAAGGTAAATAACAAAGAAAAAGGAACATGTCTAATAATTTCCTGCTTCTTTTACAACATTTTTATTTTTATTTTTTTGCTCTCGTGGCTGCAAGCATTCTAAAAAAAGCACTTATAAAGAGAGGATGTGCGGACAGAAGCATCCCAATGCATCTCCAGTAAAAAAAAAGACAACCAAATTTCCACATAGACAGGTTTATCAAAATTAAAAAAAGCGTCTAAAAAGTTGACTACCGATTTCCTTTTTCGTTGTGAGCACGCTTTACCTGGTTCCAGAAATCAGTATCTACCAGACAGCGGCCAGCGACCAAAGCAGCAGACTTGGCAGCAAAAACAGTCCTCTTGTGAGCCTCTTCAGTCCTAGCGTTCTTTGCAAACTCTTCAGAATGATTGGGAACGCCAGTTCCCGCCAAGTCAAACATACCGTGCAGAGAAATAAACCGATGAGACAGGTTTCCAAAGTCAGTCGATCCACCGACATCGCTTATCGGCGGCACATCGTACTCTTTGCGCATCAAATCCTCATACATGCTGCCCAGCACCTGGTTATCCTGATTATCCAGATACGCAAACTCTTCAGTGACCTTGTGCGTGCACCCAGTGGCCAAAGCAGCAGCAGAAAATATCCTAAGAACACGCTCGCGCAGGGTCTCCAGGTCGCTAGACCATCCGGTACGCACGGTATACTCGATACGAGAATAAGAAGGGATAATGTTAGCAGCGCTGCCGCCATGTGTAATAATTCCATGGGTACGCCAGTCAGGCTTGAGCTGCTCACGCATAATCCCGAGAATCTGCATAGCAACGACAGCCGCTGAGCCCGCGTTAATGCCGTCCCAGGGTGCCATTGCCGCATGCGAAGATTTCCCAAAATACTCAATGACCATTGACAAACTGCACTGCGAGTGCCAGCTGCCGCTGTATCCAGCTGTTGGATGCAGCATCATCAAAAGATCAGATCCCTCGAATACACCCTTGTCCAGCATCTTGATTTTCCCGCCAATTGCCTCCTCTGCGGGAGTTCCAAAAAGCCTGACTGTGCCTGGCACCCGGCAGACATCCAGGACCCGTGCAATGGCTAGAAACATGGCGACTCCTGATATCGCTATAAGATTGTGCCCGCAGCCGTGGCCGATTTCTGGAAGCGCATCGTACTCGGAACAAAAACCAAGGCACAGACCGTCTGCGCCTGCCGAGGACGTATGCGTGGCTACAAACGCGGTTTCGAGCCCGCCCGCTTGCTGCTCGACGGAAAAGCCCTTGCTGCAAAGATAATTGCACAGCAGCTCGCTGGCCTTGTGCTCCTTCATGGCTCTTTCTGGGTTGTCATGGATGGCAAGAGACAGCTTGCGCAGGTCTTTGCTTGCGTCGTCAATGGTTTCGCCAATAACCTTTTCCAAAGAGACAAGCATTGCTTTTTTTTCTTTTATTTGAAAAGGCTGCTAAGAGAAATAATAGAGAAGAGAATATCACCAGAGCGATAATAAGGAGAAAAGCTGAAGCACATAAAAATATAACAGTTATTGTCGCTCTTCTAGTCTTCCCCCCTAATCCTAACTGCAAAACATATTATCTAGGCATTAAACAGACTCATATCGATCCGGTAGCCAAGTCTTTTTTCCAGAGCCTGGCGCATCGCGTCGCCCATAACGCTGTCCAAATCGCTGCTATACGGCTTCCCGGTGACTGCCGAAAGCACGCGGCCCCACAGGCCATACAGAGCCATACCTACGCCCGCAGCCCACAGCGCAAGACGGAACGTCACATAGCTCCACTCACCCGCAACGACGCCAAGCACCCGGTTGACAAGCGAAACTCTGCCCACGACAACACCTTTTTCAGCGCTGTATCTGCGTCCAGACGACCATGCCTCTTCTATGAGTATCCTGCGCAGACCTAATGCCGCGTACTGGCCCAGGATCTTGATCCGATTGACTGGGATGCCCAGGCTCTGGTTGTTTGCGCGTACGATGTTTGTGTTGCGCACGACAAACACAAGCTCAGGCGGCAGGTTGCTCGAGTCGCGCAGCGCAGTGATAGCTCTTTTCTTGATCTCCATCTGTCTGTCATACGACCCCAAGCTACGAGATCCATTTGAAACATCTGTCTGATCTGCTTCACTATTTCCTTCATCCTTTTTTCTTAATCCCAGCTGCGGCGGTTTCAGCGACACCATTGTAGAGAACATGCCGGCATCGGGCATGCCCCAGCTCTGCGCAATACTCTTCATTTGCTTTTTATCGCCAATCACTGCTGCTCGCCAAAACTCCGCGTACTGCTTGCGGAACGCTGGCGTCTCGCGCACATAGAGCCCGTGGTCAAGCAGAACAAGCTGCGGCTCCCTCCCAAACTTGCTTTGCGGGTGCTGGCGCACCAGGATGTTTCCCGGATGCGGGTCCCCGTGTACGTTGCCAGAGACAAAGATCTGGAACGCAAACAGTGATACCATTCGCTGCATGATCTCGCGGCCAGACCATTTCTCATCCAAAAGCTGCTTTGGATCAACCAGACTGGTCCCATCGATCCACTCGGTAGTCAGAACCTGTTTGCTTGTTGCTTCCCAAAAGACCCTAGGAATATACACCCCACGTTTGAGCCATCCGTCAGCCAGAGTATCGAGGTCCTTTTGCGCCAACTCGCTGTTATTCGCTTCTCGTTCGAAATCCAGTTCTTCGCGCAACCGCAGCTCGACTTCCTTGACCGACCACATAATGGGAATACCGAAGGCATACTGGATTATCCTGGCACACGTCCTAAAGGTAAACAGATCCCAGTCGATCTGCAACCTAATCTCAGGCTTCTGCACCTTCACAGCCACTTTCCTCGAAGGATCTTTTTTCAACCTGGCAACATGCACCTGAGCCACCGATGCCGAGGCCACAGCCTCCTCTGAAAACTCCTCAAACAACTCGCCAATTCTCTTGCCACCAAAACTACTCTCAATTGCTGGCGCAATCTTGTCCACTGATACCGAGGGCGCGTTATCATAGAGGACGCTGAGTTCTTTGCGGAATGGCGGAGGCAGCAATGAGCTTTGCACGGCTATGGATTGCCCGAATTTTATAAACAGTCCGCCGTTTTCCTGGCAGCATCGTAGGAGTCGACGGGCTGCTCGTCGATGGATCTTGTCAAGAGTATCGATGTCCTTTTCGGATCGAAAGTTGATCTTGTAGTCTAGACATATTATGCCCACGTCGATAAACGTTCGCAGCGTCCGCCATACTGAGGATGCCTGGACTTCTTTGTCGTACACGTATCCTGATAGTACCACTGCTGTTCCCATACTTGCTCTTTTGACCCATCGATGTCTCAGTATCCCCATGCCTTTGCTGCCAAGACTGTATACCATCTCTTGTTTTAATATATCTATATGCCTATATTACAGAGCACTTGAAAGTAGTAGTAGTAGTAATAATAATAATAATAATAATAATAAAAGCAAAATAGAAAGTAGAAAAAGAAATAATAATAGGAAGAGGAAAAGGAATAAAATAAAGTGAAAGACACAAGTGACTGTGACTTGTGTTTGCCAAGCTTTTTAATGATTTTAATTTAATTTATTAAATCTAGTTACAAAAGAGGAACATTATTTTTTAATTCTGCTTCTTCATCTTTTGCTGCAGACTCTAGGCCCTTTTCTGCCCACCTTTCGTTGATAACTGGCTTTACATATCCTTCGGGATACACGAATGCTGGCGACGGACGTTTAGTGCAAGAACCGACAGAAAGAAACCTTGAGCCCTTCTTCTTGTCTCTGTATCCTGCATTAAACTGGAACGTATCTCTTTCGGCCTTTCCAGATACCTTGAACCTAGTAGCATGGATCCTGCTGCCATCTATACAGTGAAGCTCAATATATGGCACCTTCCTTTTAAAGAAAATCGTACCCGGAGGCGAATCCAAATAGTTAAGATACAATGGAGGAACTGACGGATCCACTTTGGTTAATTCCATAAGCTGGACCATATGGTTTTTGTTTTTGATTCGCAAAAACGTATACACAGGCTCCTTGGTATAAAACGCCCGATGTCTCTTGTAAATGTCTTCTGCAGTCATTGTTTCCCAGCTGATCTGCGAGTCTCTTTTGTTAAAAGAATGCGTCGACGTTTCTTTCATTAGATCCTGCTCCTTGGAATTCTCCCTAACATAGTCCAGGTTTTTCAAAACCTTGATCAGCAAATCGCCGCCTATCGCTGCCAGATCCGACGCCATCTCGTTGAATTTAATATTGGGACTAATCTTATATGGCACTTGAGCCAGAATCCTACCCCCATCAAAAATCCTCGGATGCAATTCCTGAATGGTAATACCAGAAGAGGTGTCGCCGTTAAGTATAGCAGTCTGTATTGGCGACGGACCCCTGTAGTTTGGCAAAAGCGACGGATGCAGATTGATAATTCCCTTGGGATGCATGTTAATGATAGACTCTGGAAGAAACCTGCCAAAACTCGCCACTACGCCGATATCAAACGGCTTCACATTACCCGTCCCCTCGCCGTCCAATCCCGGCGTAATCCATGCCCTTATAGGCATTATTTCCTTCCCCGGCATATGATACACTGGGATGCCATTTCTCATCGAAAGCCCCTGCGTTGCTGCTTGCCAGATAACCTTGGGCTTGTTGTTTTTAGTCTTTTTCGAATGAAAAATTGGCTCTGGACAGACTACCGCTAGCTTAGTGACCACTGCGTCGGGTTCTCTTCGGTTCTCAATTAGATCTTTGAGGACGCGGGCTCCGAACTCGTCGGTTCCGTAGAATAAAACGCTTATTCTTGGTGATGATGTTGCTGAGAAATACCGGGTTTGGAATACCTGGTCTGTCAAAGGTTTTTGCAGAGCTAGACGACGACTGTTTCTAAGCATCTTACCGATGGGACAATTTTTTCAGTAGGTAATTTAAATCAAATCAAAAACGAGATGTAAAATAAAAAGAGAGAGAAAAGAAGAAAAAAGGGATGAATTTTTTGCAAACGCAAAAAAAAAAAAAAAGAAACCTAAAGATATGATTTTTTGATCAAATCAAAGAGTTCAGATCGGATCGGTGTTTAGGAATTGATGAGTCGGCTCATAGATAAAAACATTAAAAATTAAATATGTTTTTTTTTTTGGCTGTAGTGTACCAAACTTTATCTTTTTCATCTACAGCGCATGCTAAAATGCAAAAATGAAATTAATAAGGACAACCATGCTGTCATAAGATAAAGTAAAGAAAATTTTGGAACTAAAAAATTGGCTCTGTAAATAACCCCCCCTATTTTTTTTTTTGCTTTTCGAGCCCATGTGGTCTTGTTCACACATTCTTCTGTACTAAAAAGTATTTTTTTTATATTTTAGTGGATTTTCTTTATTCAACAACCAAAAGAAATGATCCTTTATGACAAAACCATTTTTTCTCTATTTTTGGTAATGGCGTGCACAGATGACTTTTTTTTAATCCTGTACACACATGCGTCGTTTAGCCCCATTGTACTTTGTAAGCCTTGGGGTTTTTGAGTTTTTTCTCAACTTGAGAGGATTTCTTGATGTTAAAACAAAAAGGAGAAATAGCTCAATTTAAAACATTGCTTTTGTTCTCGTAAAAACCCTTAAAGGCTAATTATTTATACTACTTATTCTACTTTATCTTATTACTTGTACTTTTATAGACTGATGGCTCACTTGTTCTCAAAAAGCGACTCTGCTATTATGGCCATAGAGCCAGATGTACCTGCTGTCTGCTTGTATGGAGAGCGAAATGACTCTGCCGGATGCGTACTATCGGGCAATGTCAGGCTTTATTTGCAAAAGCCAACAAAGATAAAATCGCTCACTGTGACATTCCGAGGTGTGCAGCATCTGAAAACGCCATCAGCAAGCAGTGAAGAACGCTCTGAGTTGCTGCATCTAACAACGCGCGCGCTCATTGAAGATAACCAGACTCTGTTATCGGATCAAGAAAACCGACATATCCGACTCGGTATGGGCATCCATTGTCTGCGTTTTGAGTTTATCGTTCCTGGCGATATTCCTGCGACAATAAGCACTGGCTGTGGCAGCAATGCGTATAGCCTCGAGGCGGAGCTTTTGCAACGGGGACTAAGACCTAGGTGCACGGCCAGGATAAAAATGCCCATACTGCGGTGTCCTAGCAATGGTGGGCAATGGGCAGCTTCTGTTTTTGATACACTAAGCGTAGGTGCGCAATGGGACACACGTGTTTCGGTAAATCTCAGTCATGACATATGCGCTGTTGGCGACGGAGAGGCATGCGAATTTGTTGTTACAATTGGAGCTTCGGAAAAAAACCTGCGACTGATGGCCCTGGATCTGCAGCTGCGGGAAATCCAAACAATGTTTTCTTGCAAGTCAGGAAGCTCCTCAGTGGTTTACAAGCAAACTCGCGTTGTTGGACAGAAGCAGAAGATATTTGGATCAAGAGGGCTTTTGATCGCTGACCATACTGATCACTCGGTCAGAGTCATGGTTCCTGCTGCTTTTAACGGGGTACAGTTTGACTACGAATGCGCAAATTTTATGGTTGCTCATAGATTGGTTCTTACTGTGCTTATATATACCCCGGATGACAAGAATGTCGAAATTACTATTCCTGTGCAGATTGCTGTTGTTCCTCAATGCGGAATCAAGGAGTCTTTGACCTTGCCTTTGTACGAAAGGATTAGCGATGACAGACTTTTACAGTCGTCGCCTTTGCCAGGATATGTATCTGAAATGCTTGACTGCGTAGATAGTTTGTCATTGCCCCCTGTGTACCCAGCAGCAAGGGAGATGATTTTGCCAGCATATTCAGAATAGGAACTATTAAGATTTTATTGAAATTTCTAAGGAAAAAAAATTATAAATTTAAAAACTATATATTCACAAAATTTGTCGATTAATTTGATTAAAATAAATGACGTCTTGGGTATTAATACACTTGTTAGATATTAAAAATACGGCTTGAGGATTGGATAGGGACCCGATGGTCTTCCTGGCTGAGTACCAAAGCGAGGAAAAGCCATGGAAGCGGCGCTAAATGCAAGAATTACAGCAAAGCACTTCATTCTAATTATCCAAAAAAAAGTTATTTAGAAAGCTCGTAGATGGAAATTCAAGGAAAAAGTATATTGTTGATGATTCTGACAAATGGTATGTTTTCAAATATCATAACAACGCTATATAGAATATAATATGAGATTATACTAGAACAATTCAAATAAAAATAAGGCTGGTAAAAAAAATGAGACAGCTTTGAGGTTGTTTATATACCAGCATCGATACATTAACGGCAATGTACAAGCAACACGTTCCTTCTTTTTTTTCTTTTGTTATTAAATTTCATTTTGCCAAGTAAAAAAGAAGAAAGGCATTATAAAATTGCGATCACTTGCTGGAATAATACACAATTTAACTGCTATTGAGCTAATTGATATTTGTATAATTGTGGTAACATTTATTGTTGCATTTAGCTTTTTTTGTTTCTAAAAAAAAAACAAGGAGAAAAGCAAGTATTTTACAATTGCAATCACAAAATTCACAATTAATAATATGTGTGATTGTGCAATTGTATATGAATTCAAACATTTGGACTCGATAAAATAGTTATTGATTTTAAAAAAGATAATACATTCGTTTAAAAAAAATAGCTTGACAATTTACAGTCTGCAGAATGCTGTTACAAACGATAAATAAAAACTAATTAAAACAATTAAAAACGATTGAAATTAGATCAATGTACATTTTATTGATAAACTGGCAAGGATAAAAAAATGTTACTAGACTTGTATAAAAAGCAGAGGTTACATAAAATGTAGTTAGCCGCTCCACTAAGATTTCTCCTAGCAGGGGCATTTTAGGACAGCATTAGCGTTTTATTATTTTTACAATGCATTTTTTGGCAGCGATCTTTATAACGACGCTTTTAGCATTAGCAAGAAAAACTTTTGCCGCTGGCGAGCCGTTTGACAACTACATACTGCAAATGAGCAGCTATTTGCAGCCAGCATTATCACCATTGCCATTGCCATCGCCATTAATATCTCTGCCACCACCGCCGCCTACAGCACAGCTTTCTTTTGCATCACCGACATTTGCTGGATTTTCAACTTTTGCACCTGTACCAAACACCAATGCTGTCTACTCACTATCAGCATTGTCTGCCTTGCCGCAGCAGCAGCAGCAGCAGCAGCATACAACAGTGCCCACGATGTCATTTGCTACGACCATATTATATACGGAGCCAGTGATTTTTATGTCAAAACCGACACTCTACAGGAGCAGCACTGCATTTAATCAAAACATATTTAGTAGGTCTTTATCAGCCGACAACAGCGAGCTCGAATCTCTGGATGGCGATGAGCTCGAGCAAGAACACACTGGTCACAACGGCCTCGATCGCTCAGATGCAAAGTCAAAAACTCTCGATAGGCATGTTTTGATGACTACTACACTTACAGCAGTTGCTGCAGCAGGCCTTGCGCTGATATTGTAAACAAGCAGGAAAAGCAAGTAGACCGTTTTCCGGGGGGGTTTTTTTTAGAAATAAATTTTTAGACAGTTTGTCACGTGCATTTAGTTGGACGACCTATGTGTTTCGTTTTAGATAATCCGATGTAGTGTCAAAAAATCCTTTGCAATTCCTCTGTCACTCACACTACATTTGAAAGTGATAAATGATTAGGCGCCCCTTCAAGTTCCTGTGCCAGAAACTCTCCCAGATTAACAGAAATGCTGAGCGGTTTTTTAACTACAGCAAAAGATAATAGACACAGAGTGAATGCAGCAGACACTTCTAGTATTTTGTACATCAGCCGGTGAAATCAACCATTAATTGGCCGCTAATACCGAGCAGAGAAACCCCCTTTTTTTACAAACTGCCTTTTCATTTTCATTTTCTTTTCTTTTTTCGTTTGCTTCTGCTCTTGCTCTTGCTCTTTTCTTTCTTTCTCTTGCTCTCTTGCAATCGATAAACGAACGCAGTCGCTGTGGATTCCTCAAGTGCCTTTGTTGCTCTAGGTGCATCATTTTTTTTTCAAGCTTATTCTGTTTTGTCATCCCACGCTCTTATAGTGCAAATTAATGGCCGTTCAGTTTTCGTCTTCGCCAAAGGTCGGTGACGCCCAGTCCGCCGTGAGCGTCACCGATAATCACCAACAGGCCGAAACCCAACAACAGTTGTGCACGCCGACATGCAGCTCCAACGGAACGCATAGCGACGGGTACACGGGCGCCTTTGAGGGCCCCGAGAAGCTCCTGGAAATGTGGTTTGCACCCTCGGCAGAGGCTGCGACCTGCATCCATAGGGACTCTAGACTTTGCGACGAAGACGTTGATCAATGGACAGAGTCGCGCACTGGACTGAGATGCGTTCCGCGTGCTGTTTGGCGCGAGATGCTGGATCTCGTCCATTGCCAGGTGCTCAGTACGCTGTGCAACGAGCATCTTGATTCTTATCTCCTGAGGCAAGTTACCACTGCTACATATTCTTGGTTTGATAAAACAAAAAATAATAAGGAACTGGTTATTTTTTGTGCTTTTTTGGGGGAAAATCCTTTTTTATCTGTTTTTTTTAATGTATGCTATGCGCATACACATAAACCACGTCCTTGTTTCTTCCTCTTTGCTTTCTCATGACTCCAGCCATCTTCTTTCTCTCTTCTCCCCCAACAGAAAATAATCAATTGACTGATCGAGACCGATGATCTAATAACGATGTCAGCGATTCCCAGATCCATATATATTTTTTTCTCTATCTATCTTTGCAAGCTAACCGCATCTTCTTAATTTGGAATCCCGGATCAAAAATATATGCTCTCCTCCTTCCACACGATGAATCTGTAGTGAGTCGTCGTTCTTTGTGTACCCGCACAAGCTGGTGCTCAAGACCTGCGGCACGACCACGCTTTTATACGCGATTCCGCGTATCCTGGAGATCGCAGGCGACTGCCTGGGCGTGAGCGGTGCATACCAGCTGTTCTACTCGCGCAAAAACTTTATGTTCCCCAATCTGCAAGAAGAGCTGCACAGATCGTGGGGAAAGGAGGTGACTTATCTGGACGCGCACTTTCCCGAGGGATCCGCCTATCTGATCGGAAAGACCAACCGCGATCACTGGCACGTATACATCAGCGGACCGCATGACATAGCGTGCACTACAGGAATCGGCAGTCTCGCACAGATGCAAGTGCAGGAGTGCAGCAAGCGAAGAGACGAGGAGAGCGAGAACCTGGCGGACACTGCAGTCAATAACTCGACCGAGGGATCGCCAGTGATCAATGCCCTCAGCCGCACATCCTCTCGCTCAACCATCGATGGCCAGAATTCCACCGTGAATCCTCGTCACCATGTATCGTCTTTGCCAGCGAGACCCATGCAGCTGTCGTCCGAGGACACCACAGTCGAGATCCTGATGACTGGGCTGGATCCCAAACGCATGCGCGTCATGTATCTGGGCGCCATTAGTGCAACCGAAGGCGCAGCTGGCGGCAAAGCCGTGGAGCAAGAGTCCGGCATTGCCTCCATCTACCCCGAGTCAGTCTCCGACTCATATCTGTTTACGCCCTGCGGCTTCTCGCTTAACGGCTTGCAGGGCGACGGGTACTATACGATCCATGTGACGCCCGAGCCTCACTGCTCGTACGCAAGCTTTGAGACCAATGTTTCGTGCGACAAATCCATTGATCTGGGCTCGCCCGAGGGCATCAAGCGTCTGGTCGAGCAGGTCACCGCTGTTTTTGGCCCACGCTTTGTCACTGTTACTGTGTTCAAGGCCCGTGGTACCGGCGGTGGTGGTGGTTCGGATAATGGCTTGTTTGTTGAATCGGCGATGGCAAAGATGGAGATGGCAAAGAATGGTGTTCAGCGAAGTGTCGCTGGTAATGGGCTTGCGTTCGACATTGCGCCGCCTACTTTTGCCCCCATTGATGGATACAGATCTGTTGACCGTGTTCTGTACGAGTTTGACCACTATTGGCTGCGCTACGGCTACTATGTAAAGGCCGTCTAACATTGAAAGTCTGATGATGCCCATTTATTCACTGAATAACTTTTTTTTCCCCTCATTTGATGTTTATGAGCTTCAGAACTTTGAGATTTGTGTGTTTTTTTTAATGAAATTAACTTGATTAGTGACACTTTGGAACGTAGAAATTTTTTTTTATTTATTCTTGCTGATGGAGCCACCAACGACTAAACTCACTTGTGCCATTGTTAGGAGCCGGCTTGAGACCCAGTATGCTAGTCATCAGTCCATACAGCTCGACATTTTCAAACGGCGGATGACGGATATTGCGCAGCACATTCTCGCTCATATGAGACTCGCCCCAAAGCATATCGTACTCTGCACCAGCATTTTGTATTGGCCGCGAGGAAACCAGGGCGCTGCGCACAAGATCCAGGTAGTCCTGCTCGGCACTCATGTCCGAGATACGCGATCCATCGTCATGGATCTGCTCCATCGAAATGCCGTTCTGAGCAGAAGGATAATCGGCTTTGCGTTGGATAACAAAGGAATCGGGGTCTGCAGAATCGGTATCGAGAGTGACGTTAGACGTTCTATACTCTTTCGAGAGCGCCGGAGCAGTCTGATGGCGCGAGCGGAATGCCGGACCGGTAGCTACAAAGGTAGCGCGCATAAGAGGATGCAGGTTATCATATCCATGCACGCCCATAATTCGGTCCTCGTTACCAGAAGATCTAGCTGCTGCCACCTGCGCATGCAAGTTATCCGTTTCGTGGGTAGTCACATAGTAAGGGACCTCTGGAATAACATAGATAGGTGCAATGCGCGTCTGATAGGTATAGTGAAAACGAGCGGGAATCTCGTCGCGCAGGTACACTTTCCAGGGCTGACCATGGCTGGCTATCTTGAGCTTCCTAAACATCTCGGGTACATCCGCAGAGTCCAGAGGCTCGATGCCTCCAAGCGGCCATCCATAGATGCCCCGTAATTTGCTGACGTCGATAATATCGTCAATATAAATTGCGTTTTTGTGTGCCCTGCTGGCAGCCATTCCATGGTCGCTGACCACCATGAGGTTGACCACGTGCGTCAGATTGCGACGGCCTATCTCGGCCCACAGGTCACCCAAGGCCTCATCGACCATATGGATGGCCTCGTCGACTTTTTTCGCGTCGGGCCCCAGCTTGTGCGCTGCCTGGTCGACCTCGGGCATATATGTGGCTAGGAATGCCGGCCGACGGTCTAGCGGCAGGTCGAGCCATTCGAGCAGCTGCTGTGTCTTTTCAGTTGGATGCACGTCGTTGGAATACGGGACCACGTAGCTTGGCCTTGTGTCCTTGATGACAGCAGTCGACCCAGGCCACATGTCGATTCCTGCCTTCAACCCTTGCTTCTCTGCAGTCACCCAGATGGGCTCGCCGCCTTCCCACCACCTCGAATCAATGTTTTTCTTTGAATCTTTAAATACAAACGTGTCGTTGAGCTGCGAGTCATAGAATATATTATTCACTATGCCATGTGATCCAGGATAAAGCCCAGTGACGATCGTATAGTGGTTGGGAAAAGTCGACGAGGGGAAAGATGGAATCATATAGTCTGCACGCAGCCCTTGCTTGCCAATACGAACCAAAGATGGCGAGATCCCGCGCTGCAAATAGTCTGCGCGGAACCCATCGAGTGAGACAAGAATAAGCGTGGGACGGAACCAATGCGTGCCATTAGAAATCAGCTTGTGCCCGTCAGCGTGGCCAACAGGGTCCTCGGTAGCCGTGGGACCCGGTACATGGTGCTTGTTGTTGACTGCAGGATACAGTGAAAGATACTCGTGCGAGGGCGTCTTTACAGCCTTAGCATGAGCTTCGGGCTCTGGAAACTCGATGCCGTAGAAATACACTGCTGCGCACAGAAGCAGTAGTGCTAGGGGAATGCAGAGCAAGAATATACCTACTCCGCGCACTAGCAGCAAGCGCCTGCTTTGCTCACGACGTCTAGGCCGCTGGTATTCGTCGGTGGCATAGCTGGAATAGCTGGCTAGCGGCACAGCTTCCTTTTCCCTGCCACGCATAGTATGTTTAGTGATATTTAGAATGAGTAGTGGTTTGCAAAGCCGACGAGTAGAAAATAATTATGTGAATTTGATTACAAGTTGGTGATAATTGAAAGATAAAATTTAAATTTGACAAATTAGGAGAGAGGTAAAAAAAAAGGTTTTAAAAAAGAAAGACTGCAGGCTCTTTGTATTTCCCATTTTTTTTTCCCTTTTCCTATTTCAATATTCTTTTTTTTTGTATTTATTAAAAACATGCCATCATTTTATTCGGGCCTTGTTTGTCCTGAAGCGCTCTAATGCCCGATACCGCTTAAAAGATGTTTCACTTGAAAGAGGAACAAAGCGAGAGGAAGGTCATTGACTAATTAAGCAATTTGGAGCCACAAAGTTTTGGCTTGAAAGCAGTAACATAATAAAATAATGTGAAAACAAAATGTGGATAAGAATTTTTCTAGCTATATAAAGGGAAAAAAAAAAAGAAATCCAAATGGTCTAAAATATTATGAAACCAGGTGTACATCTGGTTCACGACGATATATGCTATTTTTTTTATGTTTTTGATATATGCTGGTCTAGCCACAAGCAACTGATTCAACGGTCCGGATATCTGTGATCAATCGATAAATTTCGGTTCCTGTGACATCTATGACATCATTCAATAGAAATGCAGTTTTATGTCTGCATGTGTGCCGGTCAAATTAATTCTGCTTGTTTATAATATAAAAAGGACGTGTTGAGAGGCTTTTGTCGTCATAAGTTGTTGTGTTCGTTTGTTTGTGTGTCTCACAGTGCCTGAAGATCTCTTTAAAATGGAAATGGGTCAGAAAGATGCCGAGCACACAATTTCAAAGCCATGGGCAAGTAAACAGTTTTTTCTTTTTGTTTTGCTTGGTTGCAGAAATTGGCCAATAAGGATCAAGCTGAAGCATGTCTTTCTGAAGACAGCAGTTATTAACATCAGGATTGTCAGTTGTGCACAAAATAGGCAAACTACATTATTAAGAAAAGGAAAGGATTGGGGAAAAAAAAACAAGTATGAGCAGAGGAGCAGCAAAATGGCAGGTATGATAGATGGATAGATAGCCGAGTTTCAGCCATAGCCATTGCAGTTTGCGCTATTTTTATAAATGACATTCAAATGCACCATTAGCGAGACAAAGTAAGCAGAAAATGATCAGCAAAACGCCAGAAATTTTCTTATAGAAAAAAAAGCATAAGAGAAGCCATTAAAGCTGGACTTGTAAACTAGATTTAAAATTCTATCCTTTTTTCTTTTCTTTTCCATCTTTTCTCTTCTCTTATTTCCTTTTCTCTTGTTTGCTTGTTGGCCGTGTACGTGTATGTTTCTTTTGTTTTTGTTTTTATTTTTTTTTGTTTTCTAATGATTTCCTGCTCCTTCTCAACCATTTAAACTTTATTCTTAACATTTATCTGGATCTATATTGTCCACGCCACCCTATTATCCGTATCGTCATTAACCCAGTAACAGTGGCACTTCGAGGACAATAACCCAGACATCATCTCCTAAACACCATCCCGCAAGGCCAATACGCTGGCGAATAGGCTGCCTTTACACATATAAATATACACATTTGCCGGGAGGAGCCATCTTTCCACCTTTCCACCTATCCATCCGCACGTCTCACCCTCTCACATTTCATTTCATTCAAGTCTAAAACATGGCAAACATAAAGTTTGGATCTGCCGATGTCGACGATGGCGCGGCAAACGAGAAAAGAAGACAATCAGCCGTTATCAACATGTCCGGTGCGGGCGCTGGGCAATCAGGAGGAGACGGCGGCGACGAGAAGCTGCGGCGGTCGGTGTACAACAACAGCGCACTGTCGATGCCGTCAGTCGATGTGCCCGCGGGGCTGCACGACGACTTCAACTGGGACAACATGTCCGAGGACGGCGTCGACGAGGACCCTAAAGACGAAGGCGCACGCAAAGTAACCGGATTCTGGCGCATGCACCCATTGCTACGCGCATTATGCATCATGATCAGCGGGGGCATAATCCTGATCACCCCCACGGTGGCAGTACTAGCGTCGCACAGAGACCTGCCCTTCCGCGACGCAGTAGACCCGGCGGTCAGCAGCTACCAGTTCAAGTATAACCTGCAATGTGTGGCCCGGTCGTTTGCGCTTTTGGCCGCCGTCTGGGTATTCGGCACATTGATCTTCCACTTGGTGGACATGATCCCCGATGGTGCCCTGCGTATTGTGCGGATTTTCAGGGGTAAACGCAATATTGAGAAACTCAAGGACCGGCTGCAGTTCTTTATCGCGGTCAAGATGTACATCAAGATGATTCTTATCTCGGCCACCTCGCTGATTGCCTTTGTCATTATGTTCCCTAATGCGTCGTACCGGTTTATCGGCAGAGTCGAGAATGGTAAGGCGTCGTGGGACCAGGTGTTGTTCCAAGTCAACGTGTTGATGCTTTTTGCTTGCGCCATAATTGGCTTGGAAAAATTGATTCTCAAGATCATCGCCACGCGATTCCACAAATCCGCGTACAAGGAGCGGCTCGAGCAGCAGACCTATGCCAGCTGGGTCCTTGACCATCTCAACAGGGCGCGCGAGAACAGCAACAACAATACCAGCGAGCACAACACGCCCTATATGGGCAGCAACCTGGGGACCTTCGATGGCAACAATGTGGACGCGATGGCCAGCAGCAAGGAGCTTTTGCCACAGGGTGGCAACCATGACATGCGCGGGACCACCACCGACGGATATCAGCCGGCACTGAACACGCCGCCTGCGTTGGGAAAAACAAACTCTGGGTCGAGCAGCTTCTGGCGGCGTAATACGTTCACCAGCTCTAGGCCCACCAAGTATCAGAAGATGCCGTCGGCGGGGTTTGCCAGCAAGCTGTGGAACATCAAGGACCGTGCCCTGGACGGAGGCGTCGACATGAACTCCAACCAGTATGCTGCAAGACTCGCGCGCAAACTGTTCAGCGCACTGAATAACGACAGGGACTACCTGGTAGTGGACGACTTTTTGCCGTTTTTCGAAAAAGAAGAGGACGCAATAAAGGCGTTCGAGATGTTCGATAAGGACAATAACGGGGATATCAGCAAACGCGAGATGCGCGACCGCGTCCTGATGATCTACAGGGAACGTCGCTCGTTGCTTAGTGCGTTGAGCGATATGTCGCAGGTGGTCGGCAAACTGGATATGTTCCTCACTGTGTTTGCCCTCCTGGTGATCGTGATTATCGCTCTGTTGGTGTTTGGCCTGGATCCGCTGAAGAGTCTGGCGACCATGGGTACGCTGTTTATTGGCTGGAGCTTTGTATTCGGTAATACTTTCAAGACAGTGTTTGAGTGCATTGTGTTTTTATTCCAGATCCACTCATATGATGTTGGCGATACCGTGATCATTGCCACGGAGAGCCTGACTGTGCACAAGATCCGTTTGCTCAGCACAGTGTTCTACAAAACAGATGGAACCTACACTGTGTATCCGAATAACATATTAGCTACGATGAAGATCCAGAACCTGCGTCGGTCGAGCCCACAGTCAGAGTCTATCATCATTGGTATTGACTTTAATACGCCGTCAGAAAAGATCTATGCTTTGCGCGATCGGATGAACGAGTATGTGGATGAAAACCCGCGTGACTTTAGCGGGCCCATTGGGTTCAACGTGGATCTGCTGGAAAACACCAATAGGATTCAGATCAGCGTGGGCATCAATTATAAGAATAACTGGCAGGACGGCGGTAAACACTGTAGTATCAAGACGGCGTTTGCGTTTGCCCTGCGTCATGCTATCAAGGACTTGGGGCTTCGGTATGCATTGCCCTTGCAGCCGGTTGCTATGGTTCAGTCGCCGCCTGGGTATGATGAGCTTAATCAGATTGACCCTGGATCTGATGACGTTTCGGGTAATGGTGCTGGTCGTCCTAGAACTGGCGCTGCTGCTGCGGGAAGCGACGACGAAGACGATCTGTTTGGCGGCTCCTACTATGCCAACAACAACAACAACAACAACAACAGGACTCAGAGATATGCGAACAACGCTTATGTACCAGGGCATTCGGGCACCGATGGTAGTGGTGGTGGCGGTGGTGGCAACCGAGGAGCTGGCCATACCGATTCACCAGCTCATCCCACCGTTGCAATCGCAGCCACAACAGCAGCCTTCGCCAGCAACATCTAACCAAAAAAAAAAACATTTATATTTAAATAAATTTCTTTTTTATTTTTTATTTTTTATAAAAAAAAATACAATGGTTAATTATTTTTTTTTCCTTACAGCTTGGATGCCGGTTCCGATGTGGGCTTGACAATGACCTTTCCGTAGGTTTCGCGATTAGCAATAGCCTTTAGCGCCGACTTTGCGTTTTCCAATCCATAAAACACCGGCTCATAAACAACCGGACTAATCCTCCCTTCCTCAGCCATCCTAAACAGAGCATCCCAGACTTCGGGAATCCTCTCCGGCTCATATTTCGCATAAGCGCCCCAGTGAACACCAGTGACAGCGATGTTTTTCAGCAAAATCCTATTTGCTGCGATCTTTTCGATATTCCCCGCAGCAAACCCAACAACAACCACACGGCCGTTCCACGCGATACACTTCAGCGACTTTTCGACCAAGCCCACGGGATCATAAACTACATCGACGCCCCTGCCTTCGGTGATCTCCAGGACCCTGGAAGTCCAGTTGGGATCGCGGTAGTTGATACACTGATCTGCGCCCTGGGCCTGGATAATGTCAAACTTGCCCTCGCTTCCTACGGCTGCTATGACCCGCGCACCCAGGGACTTTGCTATCTGCACAGCAGCAATACCCACGCCGCCAGCAGCCGCATGCACCAACACCCATTCCCCAGCCTGGACCTTGGCACGCAATACCAAAGCCGCATAGCTCGTAGGATACGTAATATACAAACCGGCAGCCTGCTCGAAGCTCAGCGTCCCTGGTACATGGAAGCATTGCGTTTGTGGAACCGCTATGAACTCTGCATAGGCACCCGTCGGGTTAGACCCAAATACGCGGTCGCCTACCTTGAATCTGCTGTTTTCGCTTGGGGGTACTCGTACGATGGTTCCGGAGAACTCTGCTCCGGGTGTAAATGGAAACGGGGGTTTGATCTGGTACTTGCCTTGGACCAAGAGGATGTCGAAGAAGTTGGCGCCCACGGAATCTACTTTTACCAGGACCTCGGGGCTTTTGGGCTCTGGGATGGGGATGTCCTTGACCTCCATATCGTTGGGCGTTTTCAGCCAGTTCTTGACAACAATAGCACGCATTTTTTTTTAGAAATAATAGAAATAATAGAAAATGTAAACTATTTGAAAAATAGTTAAAGCGAAATAAAAGAATAAGAAAAAAGAAAATTTTATCCATTTTTATGTGATTGTTTTTTTTTTGTTCTCAATTGTATCAGCACGGACGTCACACTCACCCAATGTTTCCACACGTGAATTATATAATATCTCGGAGTAATCGCATCCGTTCCCGCTTCCGTGATTGCATCCTCAGAAAGATTAATTTTAAACGTATTTTTCAATTGCCGTATAACCCCCATATTTGCAATAAAAAATGTGAGAGATAAAGCTGGAGGAAATGTTAAAATGAAGTCACACATGCGAAAAAAAAACAGCTGAACCACATCCACTTGCTAAAACATAAAACATAAAACACCTATTATCCTTTTAATCCAGTGTAAAGAAATCCTGCTCCCAAAACCTCCCCAGTAAATTCCAATAAGAAAAAAACAAAAGAGTTTTTTTTGATGTAAAAAATCAAAATTTAAAAAAAAAAAGAAAAGCATATCCTCAAATACATTTACATCTTTTTTTTTTTTTGCTATTATCCGCAATGTCTGTTGTCACGCTGTTTGTCGAAAGCCAGAACGCCAGCTCAGAAAGACGGTTCCAAAAATCATTGACAATTAACGAGCTGCAGATACGCCTCGAGCCAATAGTCGGCATCCCATCAACCGACCAACATATAACCCTCCTGCAGAACACCACCCCAGTATGCGAGATAACGCCAAGTCCCGACGGCACACGAATGCTAGGCTACTACCCAGTAGAAGACTTCATGGTCCTCAACGTATCCAGCACAAACCCCACGGCGCCGCAAACTCTGAATTTCAACGACTCCTCGCAGGTGGAGAAATTCGTGATGCCCGACGACGAGTACGATAAGCTCAATAACACCGTGCGTGCGTTCAAAAGGCGGCACAACATGGGCCGGTTTGCTGATGCCCAATCGGCCATGTCGATCGACGAAGAAGACGAGTTCAAAAGGGAGGCGGAGAAAATATCCGTTGGCTTACGGTGTGAGGTCTCTACAGGTGAGTTGAAGAGACGTGGGGTGGTACGGTTTGTCGGGAAGACGGGGTTTAGACCGGGGTTCTGGGTGGGCGTCGAGTATGATGAGCCGGTGGGGAGGAACGATGGATCGGTTGATGGTGTTGTTTATTTTGAGTGTATGGATGGACATGGGTCGTTTGTGCGTCCTGATAAGGTGGTTGTGGGTGACTTTCCTGAAGAAGATCTTTTCGAGAGTGACTTGGAGGAAATGTGAAAAGTTCTGTGGGAAAAAAAATTGGAGTCATTCTGAAAACTAGGTTTTGTTCTTCTCATTTATCTGTCATGCTTGAAAAATTCGGGCAATCGAATGCAGATCAACATATTTTAAACAGTCTCCAATGAGTTTCAATAAAGTCGTACGTTTTTTTTTTGCAAATGAAATGTCGGCCATGGCTGTGTGTATATTGAAGTGTTTGGAAATAAGTAAAAAAAAGAATCATTGCTATTTTAATAATTATAACGAATGGACCTGAAAAAAGAAGGATACTAAAAGGGACTTTTGCTTGACCTGTTCAGAAACCATTTTTTTTTCTTCATCCTTATTCTTTAACATTTTCTTTTACTTTTACATCTTGTTAACAAAAAAATATAAAGTCACAATATCATATATATATATATATATATATTTTATAAAACGATGACCCACATTAATAGCTTGCATATATCGATATTAGAAAGAATAATCAAACATACACTAGGCATCCACGATCTCACTAGCTGGTCATGGCAGAGCCAGCTAAATCTCCTAGCAGTCTGTCGACAATGGCGGGAGATAGCTCAACCGCACGTCTTTGGAACGTGTTTTATCAAGCTTCGCGAAGAATACAACTACGACTCTGATGACGTTTCCGACTCTGACAGCGACCAAAATTATGTGTTTATGGACACAAACATAGACAGAATCGTTGCAAACGGCGATTTCCAGTGGACTAAAACCATGCATATTGTGCTGCTCTGGCCATTTAATCCATTGGCATATATCAGCGAAATAATCAATAAACTAGAAACAAAAAATGCCGACTGGTCGTCGGTGGCCAAGCTGACCATCTGGCTGACATCCTCCACATTTGACAAAGACACCGAAATGCCCAAGAATGAGCCAATTGACAATGCTGTTAAGGAGGCAGCCCATGTGTTTTTACAACTTTTTCCCAATATTGCCAGGCTAAATATCCGTGCTTACACACTGAATGGCTTGGCAGAGATATTCGTAAGCCAACTATCCAATTATTATGCACCGCAGCTTCGGGCATTCAAATGCAATATCCCAATTTCGCTTTCCCATCTGCATTTTACAAATACACTGATGCATGTTGATTTGCAGTTTGGTCCTGAAACCAGCAGTCTTTTGTCTCAGGTGCATGCAGGGTCTCTAAAGTCGATTGTCCTGTCAAACCTGTCATCCGATTTTACCTGGCGCTACTTTATCGGCGACGGAGCCGATGGCAAGAACGATATCACGTTCCATCAGCTGGAAACTTTGAGCTTGTCCTATGCAGGCCAGCTTAACAGCAAGTACAGAGTCAATAGCACTGATCACTGTTGTTTGCATTTCCCTAGGCTCAAAAACTTGGCTATTCAGAATTTTTCAGAGCATTGCGAGATCTTACATGCAAAAACGTATTTGCAGAAAATGCAGAGCATTTCTATTGCCGGTGCTTTTTCTGCAATCAGGGCACTGGCTAAAATGGATATTGTCAGCGTCGACTCGCTAATCATCTCGATAACAACAATCAATGACCATGACTATTCTGATGGGTTTTATGAGGCAACAAACCGGCTTTTTGGCAAGCAGTTGATCTCATACTGGTCGAAGCTAGCCACATGTCCAAGCAACCATTTGCTGGATCCCAGACTAACCAGCTGGCACAACCTGTCGGAGCTCAATTGTCACGACAGCATAGAGTTCAATTCTCTGGTTGAGCTCGTATCTCGGCTGCCACGGACGAGAAAACTTCGTTTTGCCCAGATCACCTTTGCTAACGAACCACTGGACATAGTCAAGGAGTCTGTGTTTTCAAAAGAGCTTGTCGATCCATTGGATACGCGTCTCGAGGACCTGTATCTCTTTATCAATACTGATGTTTATCCGATGGCACTGGCCGCTGTCAAGTATCTTGTGGTACGCACCCCTTTGCTAAAGCAGGTGTATTTGCCCCAAGACGTGCATTTGGCTATGGAAAAGTTTGTAAAGAGAGCCCAGTTCGAGTACAGGCATTTGTCTAAAGTAAAGATCGGTCATGCGTTTTCCCCCCTCCCCCCCTTAAAGTAAAAAACGAATATCAAGGAGGTAAATGTTATTGAAATCTTTAATGATTTAAAAATATAAAATGAAAAATGAAAACAACTGAAAAGTTCGAGTTGAGGGTAAAACCACCTCAACATGTAAAGAAAAAATAAAAAGGTAAATTGAAAGAAAGTAAAGAAAACAAGCAACCAAGAGCTCAATTACAAACGCTGGTCCCAGTGATTTAAAGCGAAATAAGCAGAGCGCTAAATTCTCACTTATACATGACGGCGGAGATTGCCTAAGCCAATGTTGAGAGCACGGTTCTGGCTCTCCTTGATCAGGCCAACGTCGGGCGTGGGCTCGGCAGCATTGGGCGCAATGTTGGGAACAAGGTTATCCTCGACGTCGTCCTCGGCAGCGCCCTTATCAGCATCAAGGGCGACCCGCTGGACATGCGCAGGCGTCGCAGCAGCATCGGACATCAAATCCAGAGTCGTCAAGGACTTTGGAGCCACGGTGTGCGACCCGGTGAAGTACTCCTCCTCGTACTCTTCGTCGATTGATGCCATGACAACGATGCTGGGCGACTCGTTGACCTTGGCCTTCTCAGACACATCGTCGGCAACGAGCTGCGTGACATACTCGACAATTTCGCCGTCAGAGTTGACGCCATTATTGGTCTCGTACTCATAGTCGTCGTCAGAGGCGCTATCAACAGACTTGTTTCTCATAAGCTCGTCGCTGGCATCGTCCTCGGAAGCATCTTCGGAGGCGTCCTCGGAGGCATCATCGGAGGCATCATCGGAAGCCAGGTCGCGCACAACGCCGCTAAAGTCGCCGCTCTCGGCAGACTCGCTGGCAACGTTCTCCAGCTCGGTGATGCCGTTGTTAACCACCTGCTTGGCCGACTCGGCTGCAGCCTCTGAGAGCGCCTTGCGAGCTGCCAGCTCCTCTGGATTCTCGTTCACAGCTTCACTGGCAGTAGACGTGGCCAAACGGTCGTCCATGGCGCTGCTGCTCTTGCTCTTGCGCGGTGCCGTCATGGATTCGTTGTCAGAGTCACTCTCGTCATCGCTCTCCGAGTCCGCCGACCCATTCTCCTTCTCATCGTCATCCGAATCAGCGTCCTCATCATCATCTTTTTCCTTCTCGTCGTCCTCGTCCTTGTCATCAGCTGCACGCTGCTTAGTAGGCACAGCGGTGCTAACCGGGCGCTGGGCATCCTCAGTGGTCAGCATCTCGATATCAGACTCCGAGTTCATCTCATAATCCAGCGCGGCTCTCTCTGCCTCGCGCATGCCCAGGGCAGCAACGCGCTGCAGGGCCTGCAGGGGGTTTTCGTCCCGGTTGATCCGGACCGCATGGGCCTTGAGCGCATGGCGTCTGTGGGCTGGAACCTCGCTGGCATCTTCGTTGTCGTTGTCGTCGTCGTCGTCGGATTGCTCGTCGGCTTCGTCACGCTGTCTGCCGCCGCTCTGGCTCTCCTCGTCGCTGTCGCTGTCGCTATCAGAGTCCTTGTTTCTCTTGACATCCGACTCGTTGTCCGAGTCAGAGTCGCTGTCATCGCTGTCGCTGTCTTCGCTCTTGCTGTTGTCGCGCTTGCTGGCTGCGCTGGTTGACTCGGCGGTTGCCGTGGCTGGAGCAGCGGGCACATCTCCGACGGTCTCGATGCTCAGCGATTTTGCCGAGGTGTTGTGGGAAACAGCCGAGGTCGTCGCGGCTTCAGAGACAGATGCAGATGCAGATGCAGAAGAGGTTTCTGCGGAGACAGACGCTGAAGTCGACGCAACTGCTTCCTTGGCAGAGGCCGAAGATGACTC
>JANBOH010000175.1:0-32084 GCA_027478445.1 Coemansia asiatica | reverse complement strand
GACTCTGCCTGGGCACTCAAGTTGTCGCCTTTATCGTTCTTGTCTCCCAAAAAGATACGCCGTTTGTCGGCAGACACTGCATTGACCACAGCGACTGGTGTGACTCGAGCCGGGCCTGTGTAATTTAAACAAGAAAATAAAAGCACTTACTTTTTGAATGATAAATGCAGAATCAAATACGTAGTTGTAGCCAAACTTAATATATTTACCATTTCGTCAAAATTTTAGTTGCGTTAATATTTGTATTGATGTAGATAAGAATTTTTATTGTTTTCCTTTGCGTTTTTTAATATATCGTTCTATAAAGGATATATGCATTTTTTATTGTTTCTACTCTAACATGGCATTGCTTTCTTGTTCAGGAGCCAAAATTGCAAATGTCAGGTAGCTGGTATGACCACGAACAAGATCAACTGGCTTGGTGACATTAATGTTGCAAGATTCTGTGTTATTATCACCATTATCGGTAGTTGAATCCAGCTTGCGCTTTTTATCATTCTTAATCGGCTTAAAATCGGCCTTCAAACCACCAATAGCCTCTTCGATATTTGGGCATGGCACTTTTCTAACTTCATAGTCCTTTGCCAAGCACTCGTACATACGAATATCAGAAAATCCATTTTCGTCCAAAGCCAATGCTGTACGCTGCACCTGTTCGATACAAGGGCTGAAGCAGCAGATGCGACCAATGGTATCCTTGCGAAGCGCATCTTTGGCAGCAGCAACCGCTTCCCACGGTGCTGGCAGATCGAGGAAGACCGCATCGGCAACATTGAATCTTCCAAAGCCATTAGCAATCACATCGCGGTGCTCAACAGTAATAATATCCGATAACTTGTGATCCTTAAACTCCTTTCTAGCTGTTTCAGCACGCAGCTCGTGATACTCAAACGTATAAAGATGACCTGTAGGTGCAATCGTACGAGCGATCGAATGAGAAAAAGACCCGCTTCCTGTCCCCGACTCAATCATGACCTTTCCTGGCCTAAGATCGAGATGAGCAGAGACAAAGGAAATATCTGGAAGATACAAGATCTGTGTGCGATGGGGAACGACTTGTGTCCACAGCGCGGGTGTAGGGTGCAGGAGATATACAAACCCGCGGCCTTCTTTGGTCGTCAATTTGCTGCCATACTTGAGTCCAATCATCTGGTCGTGGCTGAATGAGCCAAACTTGTTGTTGTAGACCTGCCCTTTCGTAACGGTGATTGGAGCCATTGAGTTATGACTCAGATAGACTATGACTGTGTCGCCATTCTCGATAATGTCTTTGTATTCGTGGAACATATGTCTTCAAAGTCGTCGGCTCTCCAGCTCTTGAAGTCGATAGTAAATAGGAGGTATATAGATAGATATAAAACAAGTGCTTTTGTTGTCTAAACAATCTTATAAAAGGCCATATCCTGTTGCTTTTTTATTTTCGCGATTGTTGTGGGACAATTAATTTTTTTTACACAGAGAAAACAACAAAAAAAAAACTATTGATCAGCAATATTGATCTAATCAAATAGATGTAGTGATGATAAAGAAAGCATTCAAATGAGGAATGCTTGTGAGAAAATGTGTGCTGGGACATAAAATTTTTGCCTCATATCTAAACATGGCACCATATTAGAACCAGTTAAGTATTGATAGACAATTAGTAAGGTATAGTATGTAGACTAGATATTGTCGTATTATCTTATCTGCATGCTTTTTATTCCCGATAGCCCTTTTTATATATTAGAAAATAAATATTCATGGGAAAAAAATACTTATAAAAAAAACAAAATAGTGAGCAAGATTTAAAATGTCAAAAAATAAGAAAACCTTTTATAAATAAAAATAAACTATCTTTTAAGCAAATAGAAAGCATGCCGATGAGAATCAAGCCACTTTTTTTACTTATCACTCGTCAACATGTTTCAAATACTAAAAAAACGTATTTGTGCGGTTCTATTGCATATAAATACATTCCAAATGATTACTCAAATATGTACGTTCTAGAAACCTTAGTCATAATTTTATTTTTTTTCTCCCTAAAAACATAAACTTGACCCAATACCCTGTGTCTATTATTCTAGCTGTCCCTCCCTTTTTAATATAAACAAAAATCTCTTTTATTTAATATGGAAAAGTTCCTCTGCAACATTAAATCGCAAACAATCCATCTCTCTGTCCTTGACACTCAGGGCTCGTTTGCTAATATACCCTTTGTGTTCTTCTACGAGAATAGCGCAGGCAGTCCTGACTTTATGGATTCCGATCTTTTGCGCGAGTCCTTTTATCGGACTGTTGCGCAGGCCCCTACGCTTGTTGGCCATATTCGTGCCAAAGGTCGTGGACGCATCCGTGCAGTAATAGACAACGAGGATTTCAACATGCCAGACTATCGAGAGAGCACTAGCGATATTCATTTTGCCGATCTCAAATCTGATGGCTTCAACTGGCGCTCATGGCCATTGGGTGTCAATACGGTGGGACCCATGTCGCAGGCTGGTTCTGAAGGCGAGATAAAGCCTATCAACGTCCACATAATCCGTCTAAAAGATAACAGCGGCGTCATGATATACGTTAGTATGATACACTACATAGTCGATTGCCCTGGATATACGGCTGTAGTTAAACGCTGGAGCGAGATTTACCAGCTGCTTCTTTCTGGAGATGTCGAGAAAATTGCAGATTTGCCTCCTTTGTCTATCAATCGTCAAGTGGTGCTTCAGAGTTTGCCCAAAGAGCGCTTGCCGGTTAACAGAGAGACGGAGAAAACATTTACCAAGTTTAGCCTTCTTGCGGAGTTCTTTGCCTGGATTCCTCCAAAGGTGCGTGGTCATATCTCTAGCAAGATCGTCAAAAGACAAAATGCGGAAACGCATATGTTTCATATCTCTTTCTCTGCATTGGATTCCCTGCGCCAGTCGATGGCAGGGCACGCTGCGGATCCTTCTAAGGTGAATGATAGCGACATTATAATGGCTCTGACAACCAAGACCATTGTTCAAGCTCAGCAAGCGACTAAAGAGAAGGGCCGAAAAATGGGGACGTGTTTTAATGCCCTGAATCGTGAAAAGAGCGATTTGCCGCTAGCTGTTGTCTTTGAAGTGCGTGACCGTCTAGGGATATCAGATATAAAATATGTGGGGAATGCGCTAATACCAAAGATCCAACTAAAGAATATAGCAGATCTGCAAACGCCGACCACCATTGAATCTCTGGGACAAACTATAACGGACTTTAGCGATATTACTCAGGATTTTTCTGCGCCATATATTGCCAGTCACATTGACATGATTATGCCACGCCCATCAAGCTTCACTCGTCCTATGGCTAGATATGTTAGAAGAAAAGACGCATTGACATATATCTACGATCTAAGCCCTAATATGTATGATATCGACTTTGGTACGGGCAAGCCCTGCTGGGTGAGCCCTATTCAGCCTTTCCGAACAAATCTCACGCAGCTGCTCACAAGCAAGGACCCGGCTGAAGGCATCGATGTTTTCATATCTCTGTTTCCCAATGTCATGAAAGAGGTGCTCAAAAACGAGTTTTGGAATAGAACCGCCAAGCTGATTTATTAATCTACGGATGGATGGGTGCTCACTATCCACAAATAAAAGTTGCTAATCCAGTAGCAAATTTACACTAGTTCAGAGATTTTTTAATAAATTTATTATTCAAGCTATAAAATATTTACTGCTTTTTAAGCCTTTAAACAATTGTTTAGTGAGAACAAGTAAAAAAACGTGGTATAGATTTTTCTTAGTGGCTTGGAAAAAAACAAAATAATTCGACAATGCAATGTTTGCAATTAGGCAGCAGCCACAACTAATGTGAACAAATAAAATATTCAAAAGAGATTGAAATTCTTTTCACACGCTTTATAAATTTATATGCTAAATAGCCACTACTTATCAACGTTATCATTTTGTTAAGCTGTTTACGCATAATTAAATTTTTTTCTAGAAAATAAAAAAAAGTAATCAAAATTAGAATGCAAAAAGCTTATAAAAATATTATTCACATGATTTTCTAATTGCATTTTGCTGTCTAAACATTAAAAAAGATCCCTTGTGGTACACGACTCAATATGTAAAACACTTTTGAACTACAATCTTTTCTTTCATTATCATTTTTTTTGCATAAAATTTTATGAGAATAAAACAATGGCAAATTAAAGTAACAAACAATATATATTAGAAAAATGAGTAAGCAATAATCAAGCGAAAACTGCAGCAACAACTTTTTCTCAATATAAATAGTCATTATTTCCGTTTTCTTTTTCTTCAAAATATTTTTTTTCTCGATATCTCAATTTTCCATTTTCTCAATATATATGTTATTAGTTTTTCTTATAAAACATGGATGAGTTTATAAACAGTCTTGAGTACCAGGAAATCCCACTGACCGTCATTGATACGCAGGGGTCCTTTTCCAACATTCCATTTGTATATTTCTACAAAAATGCAGACAACTCTGCGGGATTTATGTCTTCATATGACTTGCGCAACTCCTTTTTCAAGACCTTGGAGCAGATACCCATGCTGGCTGGCAATTTGAGTCCAGGACCGCGTGGCAGAATAAGCGTAGTTGTCGACCCAGAAAACCTTAACTTGCCCGAATACAGAGAAAGCAATAGCGATATTCACTTTGACGATCTCGAAGCTGAAGGGTTTTGCTGGAAGTCATGGCCAGAGGGCGTAAACACTGCGGGACCTATGACCAGAGCTGACGACAAGGGCAACTTGAAGCTGGCTAACATTCATATTATCCGTCTCAGAGAAAACAGCGGAATTATGATCTATGTCAGCATGGTGCATTACGTTGTCGATGGACCTGCGCACTCTGACTTTGTAGAGCGCTGGTGTCTGAACTATCAGCGTATAAAATCTGAAAAGCTTGCAAGCTTGGACTCGCTTTCGCCATTTTTGACTGACCGGAATCTGCTGCTACAGCCTTCTTCCATTGCCCGTTCTCCAATCCATAAGGAAACAGAAACTACATTTACTGGTTTTAGTATTATAGCAGAAATAATGGCATGGGTATCGCCAAATCTCCGTGGCTACATTATTAGCAAAGTGGTCGAGGATCAAAAGGCAGAAACTCATATATTTCATTTCTCTCGTGCATCTCTTGAATCACTTAAAAAATCTGTTTCAGAGCACCTTTTGGATAGCACAGAGCCATCTATAAACGAGATAATATTATCTTTGGCGACTAAAACGATAGCGCAGTCACAAAATATAGTAGAGTCTCGTTCCAGCTCTATGCTCAAGACACTGAGTGGCTTTTTCTTTAAAAAGAGCATTCTGCCAATTGCGGTCATATTTGAGGTACGCGAGCAGCTTGGGTTAGCGGAAAAGCTCTATGCGGGCAATGTCCTTGTTCCAAAGATTGTATGCGGCGATCTAAAGAAGCTAGAGTCGGTGACTACTAATGAATCCATTGCTGAGATGATCACCGAGTTTGAGCCACTAACGCGCGATTTGTCGCCAGCATACGTTGCTAGCCACATCGACATGGTCATTCCACGGCCATCAAGCTTTGCTCGCCCAATTACGCAGTTTCTGTGGCATAAAAGCGCTACTTCCTTTGTATACGACGTAATGCCCAATATGTACAAAGCCGATTTTGGCCATGGAAAGCCAGTCTGGGTAAGCCCAATCAAGCCTTTTAGAGCAAATGCAGTTTTGCTTTTAACGCCCAAGGACCCCACAGATGGAATAGATGTCTTTATGTCAGCATTACCTGAGGTTATGGAAGAAGTGCTTCAAAACGAGTTTTGGACCAGTGTCGCGAAGCTGATCTACTAAGTTTACAGCTATTTATATATTTTATCTCTATTTTTTTCGTATTAATTGAATAAAGAAATTATCTAATATTGACAGCGACCAGCGTGTCTGGGGAAAGAAATAAGATCTCTGACGCTGTCGAGACCAGTGAGCATCTGTATATATCTCTCAAATCCCATTCCAAATCCACCATGTGGCGTTGATCCGTATTTGCGCATATCCAGGTACCAGTCCAGAGACCCTTGCTCAAAGCCCAGGCCCTCAATCTTTTCCTTCAAGCGGCCATAGCTATGCTCTCTAAGGCTTCCGCCAAGCAGCTCGCATGGGCCAGGAACAAGCAGATCGGTACATGCAACTGTTCTTGAATCTGGGTTTGGCAGCATGTAGAAAGATTTAATATCGGCTGGATAGTCTGTCACAAACACTGGCCCGCAAAAGTGCGTAGTAGCCAGGTAACGCTCATGCTCGCTTTGCAAATCCTTGCCCCACTGCGGCTTAAAGCTGAATTTGACTTTTTCGTCTGCACGCTGCAAAATGTCGATAGCCTCGGTATAGCTTATACACGCATATGGCTCCGTATCTGTCAAGCGCTTTACAAGCCTGGTCAATGAATCGTTTTTGTGCAGGAAAAAGTCTAGGTCGTTTCCAGCGTTGTCTACAAGATACTGTGTAGTTGAGCGGACCATAGATTCCTCAACATCGATCAAAGTCTCCAAGTCCTTGACAAATGCGCATTCGCCCTCGACCATCCAGAACTCTGACAAGTGTCTTCCAGTCTGGCTTGGCTCTGCACGGAAAGCCTGGTTAAAGTTATATACTCTTTTGAATGCGCCAGCAAAGACCTCTAGATGCAGCTGGCCCGAGACCGTAAGGTTGACCTTTTTGCCAAAAAAGTCTGTAGCGGGATTTTCGGATCCCAGTGTCGTCACTGCAAACGTCTCGCCTCCTCCTTCGCAGTCGTTGGCAGTCAGCGCTGGTGTATGTATGCGAACAAACTCGTTATCATGGAAAAACTTGTGCAGACCAGTTTCGGCATGGTCACGAAGCCGAGTCACCGCACCAATAGTCTGAGAGCGAGGGCGCAGATGCCCTATTTCGCGGAGAAACTCCAAAGTATGCCTCTTCTTCTGCAAGGGATACGACTCTGCATCTGCTTTGCCAATAATGCTTATTTTGGTTGCCTGGATCTCTTTGCTCTGCTCGCGGCCAGGGCTTTCTGCTAGGTTGCCACTGATTTCAACTGAGCAGCCAGTAGTCAGTTTGCTTGCCATCTGCGGATCATCTATAATAACCTGGATCCCCCGAAGTGTCGAGCCATCTGCTATCTCTGCAAACGCTATGCGCTTCTGTATGCGGACAGATCGTACCCAGCCGGAAGCTGTGACACTATCGCCTGTTGCACATGTTTCTATAATGCTTCTAAGTGTCTCTGGAAGCCGCAATGCTCTTTGCTTTGTGCTTGCATGCCTGATGTTCTGTGCCTTTAGAAAACAGCTTGATGACCGCTTGATCCATTGCGCACCTCTTAATAGTGCAGCTTCCATGACAGTTATCGCTCCGTTTTCCCCCTTTGTATAAAAAAATATAATGGTAACAAAAAAGTAAAGAAAAATAATTAGATAACAGAGTTTGGCAGAAGAGAGATTTGGCTTGTGAGCAATCAATACAAGCTGTGGAAATTATTTGGTTTCGGCCTTAATTTTAGATCAAATTACGCTTTTGATTAAAAAACGAACTAAAACTTTTTTTCTAAAAAAAAAAAAGCAGAGTAACCATAGATTTTTTGGTCTGGCTTTCTCCTTTCAACTATATTTTGCTTCCTTCTTTACATAACTTCATATATACAATTTTTGTTTGTTGCTCATATATATATTCATTCATTCATCATGCCAGACACATCAGTTGCACATGTAGCTTCTCCTGCTTCATCAAAGGAGAAAAAGAATAATAAGAACAGATCCGAAAAGAAAGATAAAAAGGATAAGAAGCAAAAGGGCGATAAGAAACAAAAGCGCAAGCACGAGAGAAAGGATGAGGCCGAGGCCAATCAAGATAAGGAGCAAAGCAATAAGAAGAGCAAGCAGACCAATGGCACAGCTGTCACTCTTGAGGAAGCCAAAGAGTTTTACGAGAAGCACAACATATCGGTCACTGGCGACGATACCTTCTTGCCCTATCTGGATTTCAGCCAGACTCCGTTTGACAGCGACATTCTCAGCTCATGCTCCAAGTTTAGCAAGCCTACTCCAATCCAGTCTGCTTGCTGGCCCGTGGCCACTGCTCCACGCGACGTAGTGGGTATTGCCGAAACGGGATCTGGAAAGACATATGCGTTTGCACTGCCTGCTATCCATCACCTCAAGCATAGGTACGGAAAAGCGGCACAAAAGTGCGACAAGCCGCTTGTTTTGATCATGTCGCCGACTCGCGAGCTGGCGATGCAGACTGAGGAACAGTGCATTGAGGCAGGAAAACCCTTGAATGTCAAGTCTGTTTGCCTGTATGGCGGTGCGTCGAAGAGCGTTCAGTGCGCCAAGCTGGCTAACGAAAAGCCAGCTATTATCGTTGCCACTCCTGGTCGTCTGATTGACCTTGTCGAGAACGACAATGCGCTTGATCTTTCCAAGGTCACTTTCCTTGTTTTGGACGAGGCTGACCGCATGCTTGATCAGGGCTTTGAACGTGACATCCGCAAGATCGTCGGAATGCTCCCTGAAAAGACCGATCGGCAGACAGTCATGTTCAGTGCCACCTGGCCCCAGAGCGTGCGCAACTTGGCAGGCACTCTGATGACCAACCCTGTTCGTGTTTCGATCGGCTCAGACGAGCTTGCAATCAACGAGCGTGTGCAGCAAATTGTCGAGGTCATGGATCCGCACCAGAAGGATGGCAAACTTCTTGAGCTCTTGAAAAAGTATCACAAGTCTCGTAAGAACCGTGTGCTTGTTTTTGCTTTGTACAAAAAGGAAGCAAGCCGCATTGAGGGGATGCTCCAGCGCGAGGGCTACAACTGTGTGGCTATCCATGGCGACAAGAGCCAGCCACAGCGTACCGATGCGATCAACTCGTTCCGCGATGGAAGCATCCCCTTGCTGATTGCGACCGACGTGGCTGCTCGCGGCCTGGATGTGCCTGACGTTGAGTACGTCATCAACTACACGTTCCCGTTGACCATTGACGAGTACACGCATCGCTGTGGACGCACAGCCCGTGCTGGCAAAAAGGGCGTTGCCCATACGTTCTTTACTGAGCTGGACAAGACGCATTCGGGGAACCTGATCAATATGCTCAAGGCAGCCAACATGCCAGTTCCCAACAACCTGCTCAAGTTTGGCACCACTGTAAAGAAGAAGCAGCACGAAGCATATGGCGCGTTCTTCAAAAACGTTGATGCCAGTGTCAAGCCCACAAAGATTATTTTTGACTAAATAAAATACTTTTTGCTTATTTTTCCACAGTAAAAAAACGTTGATTTTATCAACGCCAATTAGTTTTGAAGCCGAGATTTAATGATAGCCTAGCCCACTTGTACAGAGTTCCTGTCAATGCGTGTTGCACCAATGCTGGATTGCACATGGTCAGCCAATTGAAGAGTAGAAAATCCAAGTTGATCGAAAATGGTGCTCAAGCATTTCTCTTGTCTTTTTCTCTTGTCTTTTTCTTTTGCTTTTATTTCCTTTTTCTTTTGCTTTTATTTCCTTTTTCTTTATCCTCTTATTGCTTGCTTTTTTGTTTGTTTGCTGGCATATTAAAACCTCCACACAATATATAAGATTTGTCAATGACAATAGGTACTCCGCAGCAACCCTTGCTGTCTCCTACAGCTGGCAACTATTCTAATGATCGCGCAGCGTCTGCTGGCAGTCTGAGCAGTCTGAGCGGAGTATCGAGCTCGCAGAGACAAGAAGACTATGGATCAATTAATCAAAGTCCTGAGCATGAAAGCGCGGAAATGAGAAACCCAAGCAGCGCTACAGAAACATTTTTCCATATAGTGTGCATTACTGCTGGAACAGGGATCCTTCAGCTTCCATATGCGCTCAAGGAGGGCGGCTGGATCGGTGCTTTTTACATACTGTTGGCAGCGGCTATTTCAGCATACAGCGGCAACATTCTGATCGAGTGTCTTTACTATATGCCTGGAGTGCGGCTAAAGTCGTACTCTGAGGTCGTCGAGGCAGCGTTTGGACTGCATGGTCGCCGAGTTGTCAGACTGCTCAAAGACTTTAACCTATTAGGCGTCGTAGGAATCTACATGGTGCTGGCTGGGATAAACATTGATTCTCTTGTAGCCGGCACAGTCCTCGATCGTCTGGGCGTTCAGTTCTGGATTGGAGCATCTGCTCTTCTGATCTGGATAGTCATTGTGCTGGCGCACAGGGTGCACGATGTGTTTGTGCTTAGTATATTTGGAACTCTGACCACTGTTGCCACTGTTGCTATCATTGTATGGCTTGGAATCAGCGACATGGATTATAGGGACGCGCGGCCTCCGACAAAGTTTGTTGATCTCAAGCTAGCGCCCATATCGCTGGCATCGATCTGCTTTAGCTTTGGCGGCAACCTGAACTGGCCCGACTTGGAGGCCTCGATGAGAGCACCTAAGCAGTGGAGCAAAACTTTGAACTTGGCTACAGTCTTTATTGCTTTCATATATCTGTGCATTGCTGTTGTGGGCTATGGCGTCTATGGTGATCTGGTCAAGTCTCCCATCTTGCTGAGCCTGCCCCCTGGAATTGCAGTTGTCGTTGCAAATGCCATGCTGACCGCTCATGTTTTGCTTGCAAGCCCTATTCTTCTAACTGCAGTGTTTATCGAGGCTGAGCATGACCTGGACTTTAACTCTGCTGCTCTAGAGCCTAAAGCGCAGTGGCTGTATAGGGTGGCATTCCGCAGCGCTTTGATGCTGTTGCTGTCCTTTTTTGCTGTCTTTGTATCTGACTTTTCCAAAGTAGTGCCGATTCTGGGCGCTGTAGCTGCATCGCTGGTCGTTTTTGTAATCCCTGTTGCCTGCTACATGCGACTTTTTAAGAGTCGCGGCGAATTTTCATCTGCGGAATATGGCTGGTGCGGGTTTATTATAGCTGTTGGACTGATGTGTCTAGCTATTGGGACATCTCAAGCACTAGCGAACTTATAAAAAAAAGTGGGTGAATAAAACAGTTTACTTTGACCAAGCAAAGTCTAAGGAATAGGTCTTAATCAATCGATTAAAATAATAATAGCACTCGTAATTAATTAGCCTTTTTCAAAAGATGCTTACGTTTTCCCTTCTCTGGATTGTAAAAGTGGCAAAGTGAATAAAAGTGTTGGTTCCCCCTTAATTTCTTCTATTCTTTCTTTCTTATTCTTGAATATACTCTTCAATTTTTAATCTTGTCTGTTACAAAATAAATTAAACTCAATCTGTTTTTTTTTTATAAATACATTGTCCTCTGAATTCTCGAAATGACATCGATTGGCACTGGTGTATGTATAACCGCATATTAGATAAATAAACATATATACATATAGACAACGTATTATTTGAAAATGAGGTTTGACAATAGTCAACTAGCTATCACAAAATGGCTAAAGTTTTTTTTTTTACTTTTGTAGTATGACTTGTCGGTAAGCACTTATTCGCCCGATGGCCGCGTTTTCCAAGTCGAGTACGCACAAAAGGCTGTTGATAACAGCGGAACGGCAATTGGTCTCCGTGTGAAGGATGGCGTAGTGCTTGCAGTAGAAAAGATTAAGCACTCGAGGTTACTTGTTCCTAATTCGAACAAGCGTATAATGACAGCAGGCAAGCATATAGGATTTGCATCGGCAGGCTGGATGTCGGATACAAGACACCTTGTTAAGCGCGCTCGCGACGAGGCCCGCCACTACTATGGTACATACAAGACGGAGATCCCAGCAAAGATTATCGCTGAGCGCATGGGCATGTATGTGCAGGCGTATACTCTGTACTCTGCTGTTCGGCCCTTTGGCGTCAGCACTCTCTTGGCTACTATGGATAACAATGATCCTCAACTCTATATGATTGAGCCCTCGGGTCAGTATATGGGCTACCGTGGCTGTGCTGCTGGCAAGGGAAAGCAGGCTGCAAAGACCGAGATTGAAAAGCTCGATCTGGATTCTCTTTCTGTGCGCGACGCTGTCAAGGAGGCTGCACGCATTATTTATAGCGTACACGACAGCACCAAGGACAAGCTATTTGAGCTTGAGCTATCGTGGGTCTGTGCAGAGTCCAATGGTGTACATACTCATGTCCCGCAGGACCTGTTTGACGAGGCTGTCGAATATGCTGAAAATGCCGACAACAGCGATGATGAAGGCGATGAGGAGATGGAGGACGACGAGTAAACAATAAAACAAATCATTTTATCTTTTTTCTTCTTTTTAACCATTTCTCTCTCTCTCTCTCTCTCTCTATGCCAAGCTTGCTGAGTTTATTATTAAGGCAATTTTATCACTATTTTTTTGGGCATTAAAAGTGATCATCTATGTTGAGCGAATCAAATCACGGGAAAGATAAAAAAAGTGTGATGAAAATACTCTGTACTTGATTAGTCTCTTTGAACAAATTTCTTTTGTCTCACTTTTTCACATGTTTTACATTCAATCTAATCAATATTATCTTTTTGTATTATTTACTTTTTTTTATAAACAATGCCGGTTCCATTTGAAAGTTTTATTCCCTTTGGCGTCATTACGGGCATGTTCCTGGCTACAGCCACTGGAATCAGATATGCACAGACTAAGCGCAATGAGGGCAAGGCCGTTCGTTATAGTCTTGATGACTGGGACCGCAAAATGATGGTGCGCGACAAGCAGCTCACAGGGACCATGCGCGGACAGGTTGATAATCCTATTGCGCCTCCAGAGTTTAAGGTCAACAGCTCGTGGAAGGTCTATGAATCGCTTCGTAATGATTTTGCTTGAGAAAGCAATATCATCTTTGACGATTAGCATATCCATATGGTATTGTTTAGTTATCCTCTTTTTTCTATAGAACGGGCTAATATACTCGTAGGTTGTTTTTTATTATTATCAAAGATGTCTAAGTACTTCAAACTCGCATTAGAAATGATATTGTCATTGGGAAAAGTATACTGTAACATTTTATTTTTATTTGCACATTGCCAAGCCAATTAAAGGCAGGTCGAATGTTGGTTGCTATTGTGTTAAACTTGAGGCAAATGGGGGAGGAGACGAGTGGATGGCGATATTGTGTTTAGATGTTATATGTCTTTTATGACTGATGATGGACAACCCGTTTTTTAAACCTTTAATAATCAACAATCAATTTAATTTAATTAGACTTGATTGGTGATTATACAAATAAAAATAAAAATAAAAAGTTTTTTTAATGTAGTGCAATTAGACTAGTCGAGAAAGAAGCCTTTGTTGTTCCGTTAATTAAAAAAAAGCACTTGGTCTTTCTTTCTCTCTTTCTTTACACTAGAAAACTTATTTATTTATTAGAAATCAACACACACTCTTAACCGTGCATTTGTCAATATGAAAGAATATAAAAAGGCCATCGAGTTGTCCAGCGACAAGGTCAAGCAGCTTTCAGAAGTCCACAAGCTTCTGATAAAGCTTGGATTTTCAAAGACAGCTGCGGTTCTGTCAGAGGAGGCAGGAGACAAATCTGGTAACAGTGGGCTACTCTTTAAATCCGAGAAGATGGAGGTTAACAGTGAAAAAGAGCAGTCGTCTGATTCTTCCGATAACGACAGCTCATCTAGCTCAGACAGCAGCTCATCGCCTTCGTCATCTGATTCGGATAGTGATTCATCGAGCTCTGATAGCAGCTCATCGAGTGACTCTTCTAGCGACTCTGACTCTGACTCTGATTCTGAATCGGGTAGCAGCTCTTCTAGCGATTCCAGCCCTGATTCGGACAGCGACTCAGACAGCAGCTCATCAAGTGATTCTGATTCATCAAGCGATTCGGGCTCGGACTCGGATAGCGGCTCATCTAACAGCTCATCTAGCAGTTCTTCCAGTGACTCTGATTCGCCCAGTGGCTCTGACTCGTCAAGCGATTCGGACTCTGACTCTGATAGCAGCTCATCTAGTAGCTCCTCTAGTAGCTCCTCTGGTGGCTCTTCCAGTGATTCAGATAGCAGTTCATCCAGCGATTCATCCAGCGACTCGGGCTCTGATTCATCCAGTGATTCTTCTAGCGACTCTGACTCGGAAGATGATGATGAGAAGCCGTCAAAGAAAAAGGCCAAGCTTGCATAACCCAGTTATGTGAAAATACCATCATCTATTGTTTTTTTTTTCTATTTTTCTAATTGTTTATTAATCCATTTATTTGTTTAAATCTAGCTACCACCTGCGCTCCGCTTGCGTAGGGTACCTGGAACCCATGCTGTGGACGCTTTGTCTTCAGATTGTCCTGTGACATCTGCGTGACTACCACTATTGTTTTTTGCAAAGGCGTTTATCTGTTCGTTTTTAGACATGTTTATGGCGCCACGCCAGGCGTCCCACCACACAAGATCGTTGATAGCCGAGTCGATTATAGCATTGGCATCGGCTTCGGGTTTAAGCGATGGGCCAGAAGAGCCACGGCATCTGTCACACCAGGTTCCGTACCAGTCTCCCCTTGGATAGACGATGGCATTGGCGGCGTATTTGTGGCCACCGATATGCGAGGTAGACCAGGCGGCAACATGCTTTGAAAGCCCGCGCTTTTCAATAAGCGAGCGCAGTTCCTCAAGCAGCTTGCCTCCATGGGCGCCGCAGAGATAATCGCGCGATCCATGGGTGCATACAAATATATGGCGGTTACGAGTGAGCTCGAGCCAGGCGTGCTCAAATGGAGGCTGGGGAAGACCAGTGTGTGAAGTGGACCAGGAAGTAGGAAGAACATCGTTTGATAGCCACTGGAGAAGCCTGTTTGCTCCTTCGACATCTATTTGTTTAGCCACGATGCCCAGCGGAAAAACAGCGACGTCTATGCGCTCGTACTTGCTCTTTGCGGGTTCCAGCAAATGCTCGCTCTTGCTGGAAGAGTCACTTGAAGAGGATGCGCAGCAGCAAGCTGTTGAAGAGTTTTTTAGAGGTGCAAAGTCGGATAGCGTAACCATAGCTTTTCCTGGCAGCCTGATGGATCCGCGAGCTAGAGCAGTGATGGACTCGCTCATAGTTTCGACCTTTGATGGCCATTCTTTGGAAGAAGAATTACATACTACTAGGTGATATCTGTGCTGCGCGACTGTGCCGACTCGCGAATCCTTTGTCTGTGCGCTGTTTTTACCAGAATCTATAGATTGCGCTGCCATCAAGCTTGAACTAAGCGTAGCTTGCGTGCTAGAGTGGAAAAGGCGGGGAGTTGTTATAGCAGTGACAGGGCGACTAGACAGCATTACCGTTGTTGCTGTTGAGGCTGGTAATATTGGTTCTATGCGATAATATACTTTTGCAAGAAGCATCATAACAAATAAATAAAAAATATTGGGATAAAAATTAAATAAAAGAAAAGTAAAGAAAAAAAAACGATTTTCCGCTAATGCCCTGAATCGTCTCTGGTTTTTTAAGCTTTATGTCGTAGCTGACTGACAATGTTCGTTGGGTTCGTTGTTCATCAGATAAGGATAAGGATAAGGATAATGCCACGCCCACTCTCTGCTTGCTTTGCACGCATGGCCGAATATTTCAGCCACCAAAACTCCGTATTTCTCATTGATCAGTCGCCCCCCTGGTTCCAGTGACCAAGCTCGCTGCGCAGAAGCACAGCTTCAGCAGCCATTTCCTCATTCGATCGGGGGTTTATCTGATCGTTGTCTATATGAGGAGCGGGGTTTACATTGCCTTCAAGCACACTGTATATGTCGTCATTGTTGGGAAAGTCGCCCTGATGACGCGGGATAACGTGTAAATGGACATGGGGAACAGTTTGGCCAGCCTTCGGGCCGTCCTGGATACAAAGTGTGAGGCCTTCGGCTTTAAACAGCTTTTCTATAACCTTGCTCACTCGCTGTCCCTGGAGAAACAAATCAGTGACTTCTTCTTGGGTCAGATCGTTGAACCGTAGTGTTTTTCGACGGGGAGCCACAAGGACATGGCCTGGACGAATCGGCTTGAGATTGACCAGGGCGTAGCTGAGCTTGGTGACAAGAAACGTCTGCGATAAAGGAATGATAATCGGACCGAAATGAAACGTCTTTGCTATTGCAGATGCGGCTGCCATGGGAGGTGTTTTTTTTGTTGTTGGACAAAGTCTAGGTCTTCTCTATTATAAAAATGAGATTACGAATAAAACTGGTAAGAGTGTTATTTATTAAAAGTCTTATTTAAAAGAAGAAAAGGCGTGCCGTACATGTCTGTTTGTCAGATTGGGCATAATATTATTGACAATGTCTAGAACCCGCGATCAGGGGACAATTCCCGTGTTCTGTCGACTGATGGTCTACTACTGCCCCCTCTTGGCTGACGCGAGCCATCATACAGCCCCAGTCTTCCAGCCAACCGATCAAAGCCATCTCTCCCGTCATCGCGACCGACTTTTCGATGCTGTCCTCTGCTCCGGCCTCCTTCCTTTTCCTCGGGGCTCTTGACAAACGCAAAGTCCACCACAATGGGACGGCCAAGCAGCTTTTTACCAGACGCCTTTTGCACCGCTGCCAATGCCTCCTTCTCTGTCGCATACTCGATCAGCGCATATCCCTTGACATACCCGGTTAAGCGGTCCAGGTTCAGATGCAGGCTACGCACTTTGCCATAGTCGGCAAAAAAGTCCTGCAGGTCCTCTTCGCGCGCTTCTTCGTGGATCCCCGTCGCCACTAAAACCCACCCCTCGACGGATTTCTGCGCAATTGCTGCCGCATTCTGATGCTCTGACTCGCCAGTCTCTGAGACCTCAGACGCATCGGTATCCATTTTATTTTCTTTGTCTTTGTCTTGCCTGGACTCACCCTCTATCTCTTTGTTTTCTTCTGTGTCTTCCGTGTCTTTTACATGTTTGGTTGTTTTAGCTTCTGCAGTATCAGCGACGCTGTCGTTGTCTCTTCTTGATGCTGCTCCAGCAATCGATATCTCTTTGCTAGACATGTCCTTTGTTAACAGATAAATAAATAAAAAGTGAATGGTAATGCCATGCCAGATAACTGAAAGTAATATAAAAGCCTCAAGGAAATCCACTGATCCAATTGTCAAAACAAAGCTCTTGTGGGTTTGTGCCATGTGGCCAGACGGTAGCAGGAAGAGTGCAAGTAAAAAAAATAGAGAGAAGATAGCTAGGCCCTTACTTCTTTACAACCTGGATCCATACACATTGACATATCCAGGGTGTTCCTCAAACCACCACCCCTGGTCATTTAGTGCGCGTACAACAGCAGGGTGCACCAGAGCCTTGCCGTTTGCCGATCGATTTCCCAGACCAGTGACTACGTGCAGCGGCTGAATGGTCTTCGTCGACCGACATAGCTGCTCCTCTCGCAGATTGACATACCACGAGTTGACCTCTTCCAAAGCCAATGCCACTGCCTCGGCTCGTGAAAGACCATGCAGATCCACAACGTTTGCATCGTTTCTTTTTGCAGCTGCCACCGTGGCCTGCGCTGCCCGCATGCGCCAGACACGGGCTCGCGCATCGCACTTGTGCCCCTCTGTAGAATAGTACAAGGCGGTACCGCTGTGGTTCCGCTGGCTGTTACGACGAGAATAAGCCTGCGCTGCCTTGGTGTACAGCTCGTTGCGCTTTTCAATAAGCTCCTCGGACTTTTTCCTGCAATACGCTGGATCCACATCGCGTCCAGACACCCATTCGCGAGCACCACCTGCTAGATCGGCCAGCGGGATCCTTGTAAACACATCGTGGACGCTCTTGTCAATGACCTGCTGGTTTCCACTGTTGACCGATGCTGCTGAAACGACTTTATGGTTGGACAGCTGGTCGGCTCGCTGCCATTTCACGCCCCTTTTCTGCGAGCCCTTTGTCTTTTCTGCTGATGCTGCTGCTGCCTCCGCTTGGCTGATAAGTGCCAGCATTTTTTCAGCAGCAATGCTAATATCAAAGACCGACTGCGCCGCAGCTTCCTCCAAAAGCTCAGTATCCTGATCAGGAAACATCTCTTGCAAAGACTGGACAATGTGAGCGGCTTTTGAAGGAGAAACTGGTCTTTTGTTTTTAGACGTTTGGCCCAGAGTTTCTGCACCTGAACGTGGCTTAGAACTCTGATGCTTTTCGGCTTGTGCAGAGAGCTGCAAAAGAGCATTGTCAAAATCTGCACCGCATTTGTGATACGTCGATTTGACAGTTCCCGTGGAAAGCATAGGGAACAGTGCACACAGCTGATCCAGCTCACGGTTAATCTCATTCCATGCGTTGTCACCGCCACTGGTGCTGCTGCCGCCGCCATTCACACGACCATTGTCCATTTTGCTCTTGCTCTTGTTCTTGCCTCTTTTTGTCTTTGACTGTGGATCGACGGTGTATTTGGCCTCGATGGCAGCCAGCGAGGTAGAAGACGTAGAATCCACTAAAGAGTGCCTTAAATTGCCATTTCTATCTCTTTGAAAGTCACCACTGTTGGACGAGCCGTCGGTAGAGATTTTCTGCTGATATATCAGCGTTTCGACTTCCTCCATGTCGTTGTAGAGCGAGTTGCTGATAATGTCGATTGCCTCGATAGGATCCACTTGCAATGTGTCGCTGCTTTGCTGCGTGACAAAAATATCCCTGACCTTGGTCTCCAGATAATCTCTTCCGCATTCGGGAAAGCAGGCGGCCAGGAATTCTACCAGCGTCTTTAGCGATGTAATGGCCTCTATGCCATTACTGCCCTTGTTGCCAGGTGTCTCTGAACCTGAAAGGGGTTTAGAGATAGACCCTCCTGTATTTTGCAAAGAGAGCCGGGCGCTAGTGTTCCTGGAAGATGACTTTGACGACTTTGACGATGACGGCGAGGGCGACGAGTCCTGGCTGAGTATGTCCGAGTGGTTCGTCCATATGTCTTCGCTAGTTGTCGGGGTTACTGGTAAATGATTTTCTGGATTGGGCTGGCCACTCAGCATATGAATGATGTTGCGACACTTGGTTTCGTCATGGCTGTTCTCGGCCCAGATAGCAGTGATTAGGTCGCGATCAACGTATTTGCCATAGTCAGCAATAAGTGATGCTAGGGTTATCATGGTAACTAGGGTGTAGCAAAAGATATGAGGGTCGTCTTAATACTAAGCATTCGCTTGAAAAGAAATAGATATTGTTAAAATGTGTAAGAGTAAAAAAAAGTAAAAAAAAGTGAAAAAAAGATGTGAAAAGTGATGATGATGGTGCATCAAAACAAGGTGAATCATAAATCAAAACCCTTTTGATTTAACTTGGCATACATTCTTTTCATTGCTCTTTTTTTTCATCCCTATTTTTCTTTACGGCTAAACTACAAGTTTACTGATAAAATCCAAATAATTCAAGTAGCGACGATAAAAGATTCAATTTCAAGGATTAGTTATTTTTTTCCCTTAAGGACAACATCTTGTTCCCCACTTATACCAGATGAAGATACTCTTGGTTCTGGATTTTGCAATGGCTGAAACTTTTTTTTTTTTGATAAAGGATTAGGGCAAGTAAAAAAAATTTGGATCAACAAACAAACAAACGCGTTGGCGTGCCCCTTTTTACATCATGGATTAGTTTTTTTTTTCGCGCTTCTTTTTTTTTTTGCTTTATTGGAATTTTATTCTTTTTTATTTCATTTTTATTTAAAAGAGAAAAAGAATTAGACGCTAATCTATTTTTAATTTCTAAACTATTAATTTCAGTGAGTTTATACAATGGCTAAGCGTGTAGCTGACAAACAACTCAATCAAGACAATCAGTACGACGAGGATACCCAAGGCAGCAGCGAGCAGACCGACGGAGGTTTCCGTATGGCTGACAAGGAGACACTTTCCAGGAGAGTCATAAAAGTACCCAAGTCACGGCTGCGCAACACTATAATGGCTGCCGATACTGGTAGTTCGAACTCGCCCTCGGACTCTGCTAGTACGGCTGCCTCTACTCCAGCTCCAGCTCCTGCTCCAGCCCCTGCTCCTGCTCCTGCTCCTGCTGCGTTTTCAGGATTTAGCGGATTTGTTGCTCCAAAGCCCGCGGAAGACAAGGATGCTAACAAGAGCAACAGTAATACTTCTGCTTTTGCTGCAAACACTGATACTTCATCGAAGGGTAGTGGTCTTTTCAAGGGATTCAGCTTTGGCCAGCCGGCAAGTGGTGGCAAGCCGGGCTTTGGCTCTGCTAGCAGCAACGATAATAGCAAATCTGTTAGCTCTGCTTCTAAAGGCGGCTCATCTGCGGCTGGGTTTACTATGCCTGCGTTTAAGTTCCCTACCACTGCAGCTCCTCCTGCCACCTCTTCGGTTATGTTTAGCGGGTCGCCAAAGAAGCCGACATTCTCATCTGGATTTGTTCCTCCAGGAGGAGGGGGAAGCGCAGCAGCTCCTAGCACAACAAAGTCAGCTTCTGTAGCAGCGACAACAATAGCATCGCCGCCAGATGCGAGCTCAGCTTTAAGCGGTGACAAGCAGAGCAAAGACGAAGAGGCGCTGTATAAGAACATCCGTGGTCTGAATATCTCGCTGCAAAAAAAGATCTCCGACGCCATCGATACCAATGCATTTGTCGATCTCACGCCCCTTTTGAAACAGTACAACAATCACTGGCAGAAAATTACAGATGGCCAGTCTGTAGAGACAGAGACCACTGGTTTAAACAATACTGGTTCATCAAAGTCGCAAAACCCAGATGATGTTGCTTCTAAGCCCGTTGCTCTAGCTGCTGCTGCTGCTCAGTCATGGGGTCAAAGCCAGACTTCTGTCAAGCCTACGTTTGGATTCGGTGGTGCCAGTAGCACGCCGCTTGATACAAAGTCGTCTACTGCTGAGACTATCAAGGTTTCTGATACGACGTCGCCTGTCAGATCATCGATGTTTGCTTCACTTGAAAAGCCCAAGTCCAAGTCTTCTGACTCTGCCTCCTCACAGACAGCATCGACGACAAAGCCGATGGCTTTTACATTTGGCAGCAGCAACAATAACAACAATAATAGTACCAGCAGTCCCAGTGCTGCTTCGGTTCCTGCTTTTGCTGCTACTTCTGCTGCTACTTCTGCTGCATCGCCGGCTGGGTTCTCGTTCAACTTTGGCAAATCGACATCTGGCGATACCAAGGATGGCGAGGAGGCCAAGAAGCCATTTTCATTTGGATTTAACAAGTCACCGGGATTTAGTGCAAACAGCACTCTAAACACTAGTAGTATTTCCTCTGGCGATAGCGCAAAGCCAGCCTTCTCGTTTGGCTTTGGCAGTGGCATTACGAATAATTTGTCTGCATCTCCATCTGCCAACGGTGCTGGCGCTCAGACAAAGGATGCCAATGATGATGATGACCATGACGAAGAGGAAGATAGAGAGGACGAGGATGGCGGCAAGAAAGAACCAACCACGGCAGGCGAAGAAGGAGAGACGACCGAGCACACTGTGCGTGCCAAGCTCTACATGTGGGACTCTGACAGCAAGCAGTACAAGGACTTGGGAATTGGCAACTTCAAGGTCAACACATGGACTGTTGATAGCAGTGGTAAGCGCGGCCGAGTGTTATGTCGCCAGGAGGGTTCGGACAAGATTACGCTCAATGCGGCGATGTTTAAAGAGATGCAGGTAGAGAACACTAATGGAAAGAAGGAGGTTGGAATACTTGTTGTGAACGACGGAAAGCCTACTCGCTTCTTGATCCGTGTCAAGAACGCAGAGTCTGCTCGCAACCTATATAACGCAATCGAAAAGGTCAAGAGTCAGCTATAAAATGAAAATTTTGATAATATGTTTTTTTTTGATATTTTTATGTTCATTTATCAATTAAATTTATTAAACGACATACTTTTTGTCAAAAAAAAATGATGCTAAATATATGATAATCATAGTGTAATAAACAAGTCTTGCTTCTAAAAAATAAACTATATGTGTAGGCATGTTTTCGTTTTTCTCACTCAAACATGGTAGACGATTTTAGCGCCCATGGAGGACGGAAGTTTGCGTTTCTGAATCTGCGCTCGAGGTTATCTAGATGAGCATTTGGCGCAAAGACAGGAACCTGTTTATTCATAGGCGAAGCAGGGCCATTCAGCGGGTCCTGGCTGGCCTCCACAAACGGGTCAAACTGCGAAGAAACGCTGACTCTTCCATCGCGGCTGCCCGCTGCATACTTTTGCAAAGCGTCGGCAATCGACGGTCCGCAAGGAGACAGAAGACGGCGGGTCTTTTCTACTGGCGACTCGGGCGACACAATGCTTGTCTGGCTGCCGTTGATCTGCCGCTGGGCTTCCTGGCGAAGCGCATTGACCACGTTGGTGTCGTAGAAGGACTCGCGCGAGCCGGCAAATATGCTGCGAGATCCAGGGCGCGAGACATCAGCTGGCGACTTTGACAAGGCAGGCGGAGGAACAGAGGCCGGCTTGGCCTTGGGTTTTGGCTGCGGCAGAGGACGACGCGGCTTGGGTGACACTACCACGGGACTCGCGGGAGCTGGCGACCTGGTGGCCGAGGACCGAGCAGATGGCGGGTCAGAGGGAATGGGCAGGAACGACTGGTTTTCGACCTGCTCCGCTGCGGCTTCAAGGAAGTTGCGCAGCGCCGTGGTCACTCTACGCGGAGAGCCCTTGCCTCCGCCGATGCCTCCGATTGCTGGTGGCACAGGCAGCTTGCTGGCGTTGTTGGCTCCCGAAAACATGGGCATTGGAGGCAGAGGCGGAGGCTGTTGCTTCTTTGCCTGCGATTGCTGCTGCGATTGCTGATGAGCATCAGCGCTGTTTTCGTTGTTAGCTGCAAACCGCTCGACAGAAACGCCGGAGCGATGCTTCGGGTTGCGGGAACGGCGGCCCATAGTGCTCTTTTTGCGCATCAGGATGCTGCGGCGACGAAGCAGCTCGGTGCCATGCTTTTTGCAGTACAGAGCGCCCTTGATTCTAATTGCAGTCGTGGCTGGAATGACCTGAGCGCACTGGCGGCAACGCATGCAGGCCTTGTGGTAGCCGTAGCCCTCATGGACGACGCGGTCGTTGAGGTACACAACGTGGTTGCAGCAAGGGCAAAGTGGGTGTTCCCAGCCATTGACAGGCTTTGTGTCGTTGAGAAGAGAGGTAGCCGGTCGAGATGCAGACGAGGATGTGTTGCCCTTGCGCATGGCGTCGATACGCGACACATTCGAAGATGGACGAGGTGCACCACTACCACCACCACTACCACCACCGACCAAGGTAGGCTCTTCTGTCACAGTTGTCGAACCTGCTGCATGTGAGCTTTCTTCCATTCCAGGTCTCGTTGCTGCTGCTGCTGCTGCTGCTGGATAGCGCTTCTCAAGAACTTTGGTCTTGACTTTCTTGTCAACAATGCGCTCTGTAATCCAGGGAGTGCCAGAAGGAGAAGTTACTTGCTCGCGCTCGTAACGAGTCTGACGGTCCACACCTAGATCACCCGCACGCTGTACAGCGGACTGATCGCCAGCATAAGGAGGACCGGTATTGGCAGCGGTCTGGTCGCTAGCCTGACGCAGCTGACGCATGTGCATCAAGAAATCGTCGACAGACGTAAACGACTCCATGATTGCTCGGTTCATCTGCTGGAACTGCTTCTCGGTCATCCCAGGACGGACAGCAACAGCCTTGGTGTTTTCTCTGTCCCGGCTAAAGAATCTCTGGTAGTCGGACTCGCAGTAGACATGACCGTCAATTGCTCGGAAGGTCGAAGACGTCAACAGGCAGTCGCAGGCCTCGCAACGCAGGCAGCTGGCATGCATGACCTGGGGACGCACTACAACATCGCTCTTGCTCACGCCCTGACCGCATACGCCGCAGCATCCTGTCTCGCACGTCCTTGAAGAGGGCGAGGACGACGACGAGGGCTCTTCCAATGCCGGATGCAGCCTGCCGCCTCCGCGCAAAGTCGACGGCTCTGGCTCCGGCTGTTGCTGCTTCTGTTTTTCGCTCGGATGCATGCGGCCACCGCCAACAAGGTTAGGGCTTGGCTGACGACGCGAGCTGGGATAAGACGCAAGCGAGTCAACGTCCTCTTCAACGACCTTTGGCAGATCATAGTTGCCACGAGTGTTGAGATTCATTAATGTGCTAGCGCTGCCAAACTCAGAGCCGTTGCGTGCTCTGCCTCTGCGACTAGCAAGCGATCCAGTCTCGAGATCAAGGCGCTCAATGACAGGCTCCTCTTCGTATTGCTGGCGTGTAGGTGTGCGCTCCGACCCCGCATTTGCAGATTGCGACTGAGCACGGCCACGAGCAGATCCCCTATTTGAATACTGGCTTGATGGTTCTTGTTCACGATCGGATGGATACTGTGGAGACTGCTGCTGCTGTTGCTGTTGCTCCTCTTCCTCTTCTGGAGGAGCTCTGCCACGGTTCTTGATATGGGGTGGCGGTGAAGGGAACCGTCCAAACACTGGAGTAGGGATCCGTGGCATAAACGGACTCGGCGCACGGTCTGATTGATCGTCCTGCTGATATTGTGCTTGTGAAGGAGGAGGCTGCTGTCTAGGCAAAGATTGCTGCTGTTGCTGAGATGGAGGTACCTGTTGGTTCTTTGACGAAGGCATCGTCTTGCTAGAAGGAACGGGCGATGCCCGAGTCGATGGCTGATAGCCAGCATTGCGCAAAGGCGAAGCAGCATATCCATTGCTAGTCCCCAAAGGCCGAGTAACTGGCGAGCGAACAGCGCGAAGAATAGGAGAGCGCGCAGAACTAGGAGGAGGAGGCGAACGGGGCTGCTCTCTAGGATTGGCTGATGCAGCATATCCATAGCTGGGACGCGTGTTGGTGGCTCCAGACACTGGGCGGATTGGCTCTGGCGACGCAATAGCATTGACATCGCCAACCACAGATACTGGCCTGCTGTTCGATGCCAAGGACGGCGAGTAGCTGCTGATCGAAGAAGGAGCGTAGCCACTTGTGCGCCGCAGGACATTGGCCAATTCGTTGTCCAGATCCCGCGTAGAGCCAGGGGTGCTTGGTGTGCCGCTCCCGCCGCGAAGAACGCTGCTGGAAGAACCAGTACTCATACGGCTAGCAGCAGATGCACGGCTTAGGATGCCAGCAGTGCGCTTCATGACAATGTCTAGCTCAGTCAGACTGCGAGCAGCATTGCTAGAAGTACCAGCAACAGAGGCTGAGGCAGATGTTGCACCAGTTGCGCGCGAAGAATGAGAGTTGATGGCCTTTGATGCATGAGAGGCCTGAGAGACCTTGGAAACGTGCGATGCCTGTGAAGCTTTTGACACATCTGAAGCATTTGAAGCCCTCGTAACATGCGATGTTCTCGACAGCTGCGAAGTCTGCGATGCCTGCGAAGGAACGCGCTGCTGTTCCGACTTGACTGCCGCGCTCACTTTGCTGCTAGCGAGACTGGACAATGTAGTGGGCGTAGTCGTGCGACGAAGCCTGCTGTCTTTATCGACACCGCCAGTGCGCGTAAGCACAGAGGCAAGCTCCGGAGACATGTCGTCGATGTTCATAGGAAGAGTGACAGTGGACTCGTTATTCAGCTCATGCTCGACAGGAACAGCTGCTTCTTCCTCCTCCTCTTCTTCGTTGCCATCCTCTCTTTCGTCGTCAGCGGATTCGTCGACAGTGGTGCCCTCTTCATCTATTTTGTCGGCATCGCCAAACTCGATCCCCTCTTTTAGCAGGATATCAGTGCGAATAGTCGACTGCGAAGCAGAAATCTTGCTAGCGCTTTCAGGTCTTACTGGGCCATACTTTGTGCCCACAGCCGAGATGCGCGTTGCTACGCTTGCAGAGCGCGAAGAGGCGCCACCGCCTACCAGGCTGTCGTGAGACAAAATAGACTCGGCATCGTTGACATTGCTGCCTGTGCACTGGGAGCAGCAATGCGACGATGCTGTCGGGCTAGTGCAACGGGCAGAGCCAGCAGCAGAGCTGTTAAAGTCGTTTTCAATAGAAGCAAGCGTCTCTGCCTCAGTGCGACGAAGAACCTCTTCGAGCTCGCTGACAGCCTTTGCTACCTTTGACTCGGTGGGATGCCGCTTAGTAAAAGAATTCCTGCGAGGAGTCGAAGATGTTTTTGGAGGAGACTTGGCAGATGCATCAGAGCCAGCAGAGGAGCCGGAAGATGAGCCGGAAGGAGCGGGATACTGCTTCGAAAATGGCGACTTGAACTTTATGTCTGAGCTAGACATTTCTGGCACATAAATAGGCTGCGACTTGAGAATCGAAAAGGCCTGCTTCATGTCTGGCGGACGCATCTTGTATTTTTCTTCGTCGTCCCAGTATTTAGGATCAAACTGACGAGCATTGGCAGAATCTTGCTTGGTAGAAGATGAAGGCCCAGAGCCACCACTTGGCTGCTTCTGAGCTCCAGCACTATCACCAGTACCAGTGCTGGGAGAGGATGTCCGATGCGGTTCAGGCGTCCTGGGCTTTTCACTTTGCTTTTTAACAGTTGCAGGCGAGCTAGATCTGCTTAGAGGCAGAGGGCTGGGCGCTGCTTTTGGCTGGGGTTTCAGTCTAGGGCTTTTATGAGCAGCGCTCTCTGCAAGGCCTTCGCGCACACTCTCTGCTGGAAGCACTGACGCGGCAACGCTTATCTGGTCACTTCTAATTGTGTTGTAGCCGCGGGTGCTAGGTGACGGGAGATCGTCCATTGACAAACCGCCGCCAACAAGAATGCTCGAGGGCGCGTGAGAACGAACGCTCTTTGGCGCTGGGCTGACGCTTGTTCGGTCAAGCACATTGCGCAGCTCTGTTCCACGTATGCTCAGATAATGACGCTGAGACGATGTCTCTGTGTGCTCGCTGTCTGACATCGACTCGGTCAGCGGCGCCTTGACTAGCTCCTCGAGGCTAGCGCGCAGCTGCTCCTTCAAATCAGAGTCTGCGGTTGTCTCATCCAAAAGCTGGGTTATCTCGCTAGAATTCATGCCGCCCTTGCCCATGAACCTGTACCGACGGCGTAGCTCGTCCAGATACCTTTGAAGAACCTCTTCAGCAAAATACTGCGTCAAAAGACGCTCCGCAGCCTCGCGATAGTTGACCTTGTCTTTGGAGCTCTTGCGTGGCGGAAGCTGCTTATACTTGTTGACTTCGCGCGGAAGAGAGCGTGGGCGTGTGCTTGCACGGCTACTCACCCGGCTCTCAGCAGGCGCGACTGGAGGACCGTTGAATACTGAGAGCACATCGGACTCATCGGACGGTCTATGAGCACAGCCGCCACCACGCAGCACAATCGATGTTCGTGACTGCGGCTTGTCCGAATCCGAGTGATACCCAGAAAGGCAATCAGCGTCAGACAAGGGCTCAAGCGCCGATGCACGACTGGCATACTCTGGGCGCAGATCGCCAGGGATGCCACGCCAGGTGGTCATTGTGCACTTGTCCTCCATGGTCACCGACATGGATGCGCTTCGCGGACGTGAAGCAGAATCGTCAGCAGCACTCGTTCTTCTATCAGATCCACTAGCACCACCACCAACTAGGACTGGCGATTCAGAAAGATCCAGGCTCTGAGGAGTTTGAGCGCCAAAGTCGCGTTGACTATCGCTGCCACAGCCAGTCGCAGAATCGTCTTCAAAAGCTGGGCGGATCTCCAACAGGCTCTGACCCGAAGAGTCTGGGCGCGACTGCGTATATTCGCTTAACCGCGTACTTGCACGAGTCAATGGCGTATTGACAAACGATCGAGGTGATTTGAGTTTTCTGGGCACCTCGGGGCTGCCGCTTAAAGCTGCTCTGCTATCATCAGCATTGCCATCGCCACTGCCACCGCCATTTATTGTGGTTGGTACCGTGAGCGCAGCCATTTTGGATCTGGCTGGCAAAGCGTGAATGTGCAGCTCAAGGCCGCCGTCCGCAGAGCGCTTGGATATGAATTGCGGGATGCGTGGCTCGCCATCAACGCTGGGTGAAGGCGAGGCAAGAGTGGACGAATCCTGCTGCTCGACAACAATATCACCATCCTCATTGCCCAGAATCTACAGAGTAGTGTGACATACAACAATAGTGCGAATATGCAAAAAAAAGACATTAGATTAGTGCAAAATATGTTTTTTTTTACCAAATAAACGAACCAGATAAAATTTTTTTTGAGATTCGCGCTTGACAAAGCAGGTTTGTGGCATATATTATATTTCAGATTATACAGAGACGACAGAGCAATGAAAAAATAAGTTTTTTTGTCCGAAACAAGATATGCCAAGCTTGAGTCTTCAATGAGCTGATTGCTATTCCAAATCGGTAGGAACTTTAAAAATCCAACCAATTTCCTTACGAGATAGGTGTATCATTTTACACTTTTGTATGCTAGGAAATTGACGAATACCATCGCAAAGGGAGGCTTTCTTTTTCTCAAAAAGAATGACATCTGGCCACCAAATACACGACCTGCCTGTCATTGTTAAAATGACAACCCAAGACACATGAAAATATTGCTTGCGATTTTTGTACGCCATGTGGCGAAAAAAGGGAAAATGTGGAATTGCAAAGTTGAACTTGTCAAGCAAAAAAATAATAAAATTTGCGCAGAAAAGCAAGGTATAGTGCGCTTATGGTGTTTGGCTCAAAAGTTTTTTCTCGCTTGGGAAAACAAAAAAATGTGTGCTTGGACAGTTTCAAGGTCAGCAAGCTGAACCATGAATACAAGAAAAAATCAAGTATTTTTTTTGCTGACTGGCATTGAGTGCGAGACTGGAGAGATGAAGGATACCAAGGAAATAACAACCATGTTGGGCTTTTATTTTTATTTGGGATTGCCGATATTTGAAACGCAAAATAGTGCAATTGAGAAGGGTAAAGGTGAATAACATGTATATATGCATGCTTTTTTTTGCAAAAGAAAATTAGAACAAGAGCTGCGCAGTCCATCACATTCACATCCAGATCCTTATTTGGTAAGAAGACCGCCAAAAAAGAGCAAAAAATAGGGATTTGAACCAGACTCTGCATTGTAAACAAAAGGCGACCACAAAAAAACTGAACAGAAAAAAAAACAGGATCAACAATCCAAAAAAAAAAATACAAAGGCACAAAGGAGACAAAAAATGCAAAATTGCCAATAGGATTATAAAGCGCACAGGCAAAAAGGTGTTCATTAAAATGAGCACGACATAGCTTAAAAGCAGAGAAAACTAAGGATTGTTACCTTGACTGAAACTTTGGTGGATGTTGCGTTGTCTGACTTGTTCACAAACAAGTCGCCGGTTACGCGGATATCATATTTGAACGGAGGCTCGCGTGTCTTTTGGATTTCTGGTCCCGAAACTTGCTACAATAAATAAGCAAAAAAAAGTTGGCGTAGATGGCATTTAGCATTATGATTGCATATACAGAGCTGTTTGCAAACATAGAAACGTCGGTTTCCTCCCAGTAGCGGTCTGGAAGCAATGTTTAGAGCTTACCCCTTCGCGGTCAGCCATTGGCAAACAAAACAACTTGCTTGGTTGGTGTAAATAGGTGGTTTTTTTAATTCTGTGCTGATGCGGCTCCTCAATAATAAAAATATATGTATACGTTTATATGTGTATAGGCGTCTCTAGCAAAGAGGTCCTTTTTTTGTAATTCGCGCTATGTCGCTGAATAAATGTGTTAGCTGCGTGGTGAATTGAAAAAAAGCCGCAAAGTATATATGTGTAAATTTTTTATGCTTATATGCGCTAGTATATCAAAAGTGAAAAAAACAAGTGTGTGACGCAACGCAGCAGACGGTTGCTCTTTTAGTGTGTGTAAACGAAAGAGAAAAATTAAAATGTGGAAAATACAACGTTTTTTTTAAGAAAAATAATGTGGATATGTATAGGAATAAAGATAAATATTATTAACGAAAAGTTGGTAAGTTAAAAAAGAAAGCACTAAGAGTAGCAAGCCAAACGAACAAGAAAAGGGAAAAAAAAAAAAAAAAAGTAAAACGTGAAGAAAAAAATAAATAAATAGCAGAATCCCTCTTTTTTTTACAATCAGGCTTGGGATGTTGTTGGCTTGAAATACCATCTGAACAGGTTTATTTTTTTTTTCCTTTTGGCTGTTTGCGATTTCAAGATTTTTGTTTTTATGCCAGCAACAGCCGAAATAGTGAATGGCATTGCGATAAAGGGATGGGGTATCTTGTTAATTTTTTTCATCTGCACGAATAACCCCCTATTTTGACCCGCCCCTCTTGTTTTTCTTTTTCTTTTCCCAAAGTACCACCACGCTATTGCGTGCAAATGTAAAGCGCAGCAAAATAAGCTACAAAGAAATATCTGACCCGTGCAGAGCTGGTTTACTTGTGTTGAGCAATAGCTGAAAAATAAGAGATGACCCCTTGCATCGGCACTAAACCTTGGTTTTTGTTTTTTCCAAGAGAGCACAATGTCGCTTGAGCAGCAAGCTAATGCTGGAGGTAAAGTGTGTGTCTCTATTGTCTGCATAAACATTTACAGCGATATTTTGTTAAAGGCTGTTTGCTGATGCAGCTCAGGGTTTGCAAAATGTGAGCGCAAATCTCTTGAAGTAAAGAAGAGGAGGTCTTGTATATTGTTTGTATTGTTTGTTTTCTTTGTTATTTATCTATTTCCTTTGCACAAACAGACAAGTAGAGAAACTTGGGGCGACCTTGAATTTGGGATCGGGGATATCAGATTAAACAAAAACATGAGAAAGAAAGAAAGACATTTTAATAAAGGAACGACGCCGCATGCCATTGCCAAAGTCAAAGCAAACAGAGAAAAAGAAAGAGGATATAAGACAATTCTCTCATTTCTGGGTGGTATTGTAGATCTTTAACAGCTCCGTTTATTGTCCATATAGTGCAGACGAGTCCTATGTTCTCTTGGTAATAAAAAATACATCTGCGTGTGTCTTTGGTTTATAGTATATGCATATAAGCATACACAAATATCCTTTTTTTTTGATGCGTACATCGACAACAATACCATGTCGATATGACATTCTGACCATTTGCAAGCAACTTGTCTTTTGTTACTTGCTCCTGTGTCTCCTCCTTCCCCCTCGTCCTCGTCCTCGTCCTGCGTTTGCTCGTTTGCCCTGTTTATTTCTCTCTTTGCATTGACTTCACCTGTTCCCTGTCCTGGATACGATTCGATACGATTCGGTGCTCGGCGCTGTGAGCTTCAGCCGCTGCACTTTCCCTTTGCCAGCGTTTTGTCTTGTTAGTGATTCCGTGGCTTACTTGCAGTGCGTCATTTCGCTCGGGACCTCACTATTGGAAGCCCGCCGGGTATTGTCTTGCAGAGTAGCAAAAAGGAGCAGAGAGTCATCTGCACATGTCCTGCTTTGCTCAGGGAAGAGCCATTCGAAGAAAAAATAAAAAGTCAAGCATGGCGAGCCGAGCGAGCCAGCTCTGCAACAACCCCATGTGCTTTGTCGCAGCTCTAAAATGCGTTTTTAGTCTGCACGTGTACCTTGCAAGGATAAGTATGCCCAGACGTTTGTAACAGGAGAAGAGCATTTTGCCTTCATTCTTTTTTTTTGTTTGCTTAGAGAAAGCACTGCCATTGGGTCACAGATCCTGGGGCAGGTTCTGGGCCTGGAAGCGGATAAGCATGCGGCCAATCAGCGGAGATTACATTTACAGCGAAGATAAAAAGTTTTAAAAATTTCTATCCTCACAACGTCCTTGCTCTCTCCTGATAACAGGAGAGGGGGTGTGTTCCGCCGCAGAATCGTTAAAGACCAACGGCTGTCCTTTATCCAGCTAATTTGTAATTTGTGACGTCAAAAGTGTGGATGGGGGAGCAGAAGAGATGCATGAGAAGGAGGCATGAGGGCTGTACAAGCGCTGGCAGCACCAAAGACAACAAGCCAGACAAATCTTCACCTTTCTTTTCCACTACCACCGCATCTCGCCTCTCATTCTTCACTTTTTTTCCTCCTTGGCTTCACTCTATTAGCTTTTTTTTTCTCATTTATTCATCCCTTTTTAACGCCTGTTGCTTGATTGATACTCTTTTTTTAGCTGAAATTTTTTATCAAGAAAGCGATATTTTTAAGAAAAAAAAAATGGGACGCTCAGTTAAGGGAAACAAGCGTGGGAAGAAGGCAAGCAACTCACCATACAATGTCTTTTTCACTCGTGAGCTCAAACGTCTAAAGGAGCAGAACCCTGAGATGTCGCACAAGGACGCATTCAAGCAGGCTGGTCTGAACTGGAGAACCAGTCTGGAAAATCCAAAGAACAAGTCCAAGGCGTCTGCTGTCAGTGCCAGTGATGGTCCTGTTCCTGGTCCCAGTGCCAATGCGCCTGCTCCTCTTGTGAACAAGAACGCCACTCCAGCCACTGCTACCACTGTGGAAAAGGCTG
>JANBOH010000174.1:0-32121 GCA_027478445.1 Coemansia asiatica | reverse complement strand
GTGTATCCAAATGTCGGTCATCCACTTGACTCCATTGAGGCCGAAAGAGACGGCTTTGCTTCGATTGTGCGCTTTTTTGCAGCTAATCTTAATGCCTCAAAAAAGCAATGATTACTTTTTAGTGTATATGTGAAGTATTTTGTTTTGTCGTTATTGTTTTACATTAGAAAAATTGAAGTAAAGAAAATAAACATTAACTAACTTAAGCCTCTTGGTTGCTGCTGTTGGCATTGCTAAATTGATCTCTCTGCAGACGAGGTCGAGAGCCTGGAGTGCTTGATGATGCACCACCCGTGCTGCTGCGAGGAATTGTGTGACCATAGGGTCGCCTGCGAGAAAACCCAAAAGCTACCCCGATTTCTATCACTGGATAGTTGAAGTCTCCCTCGACTTGACGGGCATCATTATAGATTGCATCATCGTCAGCGCGCTCGTCAGCATCCAGGTCCATCGATATATCTGCAAGCTCGTCGTCAGCCATAGTCAGTGGAGCCAGGACCATAGACGGCTGGGAAACACCATATTCCGCTGCTCCGGGTGATAACAGGCGCGTGCGCTCATGGAGTGGCTCACGAGTCGCGTGTCTGTGGTTGCGTCGGCTCTCCTGCATGGCTCTGGACGACGAGTGCACCGAGCTTCCTATATACTCAACAGCGGCTCTAGCACTGCTGCCTGCACCGTGCATCCCATAAAGAAGCTTGGAACGTGTACGTCCAGCACCGCCGCTGGAAAATGCAACTGCTCGGTGGTCGACTGGATCAACAGGAAGCCAGTATGTTTTTTTGCCGCCCTGTGTGTATCGCATCCCTGCACGTAGCCGCCGCTCCTTGATAAAGCTGTTACTACCACCACCATTGCTGCTGCTATTGCTGACTGTCTCTGTTGCCAAGGATGGACGCTCCGCAAGCCCACCGATATCTTCGCTGGCATCTGCAGGAATATTGATCTTTGTAGAAACACCGTTGCTCTCGCTTCCGGGTCTAACCTGCGTTGACCGACCGCTCGAAGAAGACTCAGAAGCTGCCAATGACACCGAGTCAGGATCGCCGTGAAACGGTCTTGCCGGCTGCAGAACCAGTCTGTCGCAGTCCTCGACGGGTACCGTGGGGTCAAAGTACTTGTATGTGTACTGGTGTCCCGACCAGGCATTCTTTGCATCGATTATGACATCCTTAAATCCCAAGGCATCGCGGATTGCATGGAAAAGACGAACTCTGCCAGCCAGCCGCGATGATGGGATATAGTCCAGATAAGAAAAAGAAAACCAGTGACCGAATGCGCCTCCAATCATCTCGAGACAGATCAGCCAGCTCTGCAAAAAAGTAGCGATATGCTCTGCTGAAAATGCAGAGGTGTCATGAATTAGCCCCAGACCAACAAGGATCGAAATGCCCAAGCCTTGCCAGTATGAGAAAAACACAATTGCCTTAATGCACAGAAATTTTGGCAAGGGATTCCATTGGGCCAGGCTCTCTCGAGTTGCCATGTAAAAGACAACAAGGCAGTAAAGCGATAGAGACACACTGCAGTTGTATATCAGCTGGGTCCAAATGTATCCATCTGAAGGCGACCAGTCCCCCTCGTGGTAGACATCCAGCGACTTTAGCGCCATAGTGCTGCCGGCCAATATTGGCTTGACAACCACATACTGCAGAATCCCTCTCTTGAGAAAAAGATAGTCGTAGGGATCTCCCAGATCCAGATCCTTGCGCATAAGCGATGCAGGCCAAAACAGAGCCGTCGGATTATGGTCGTGCATGGCCACAAGAAAGGCTCGTTCCCCGTCAAAATACGCAATGAGCAGGCTGACAAAGCAGTATATCACAAAGGCCTCGTAGATGTCTCGCACTGTGTCAAGGTAGTAGGCAGAGTCTACCCAGACCAAGCTAGCCCATGCAGTGAGCGCATATATCGGAACCATCATTATAATTCGAATCACCCATCGTTGAAGATTCTACAATAGCAGAATAAAAATAAAATATAATAACAAGGATATTTAATAAAACGGCGTTGCTAAAGAGAAAAAAGAATTGCTGCTCAAAGCACAGACGATTTCGTCCGTATATGTGTATGTGTATGTATGCATATGGATGGATATAAAGCAACGCAGTATCAACGATTTCTTGGCATTCCTCGTTTTGCAGTTTATAACTATAAATTGATGTAAGCAGAGCAAAATACGATGTTTGCAAGAGGAAAAAGAAAACTTACTGGCTGGCTATAGTTTTTGCAGTGAGACCACACGGCAGCGAGAGACATCAGCGTGGCTGCCCAGCTACACAGTCCAGCTACCCACACCATCAGGGTCACCGTCAAGCTCTCGCTGACCACCATCGTTATAAAAAGGGTGGGTTTTCAAGGCAAGGAAAAACAGAAACGAAGTTGTAGGTAACTGTAAATATCTATTATGTGCTGCTGGTTTTATATGTCTTCCCTCTGTCGTCAGCCAAAAAAACTATTGAAAGCCAGAAATTAAAACTAAGACGCAAGAAATAACGTTATTATGAAAAAGTAAATGCAATTTAACAGAAATTAATTAAATGTAAAGTAGAAAAGAAGAGAGCGCAGAGCTGTTTAAAGTGCCGAACATCAATGAATGAGTGATTTTTCTTTCCTGCCACACTCGTGGTTTTTTTTTTTTTACTTTTTTACTTTTGCTTTTTTTTTTCTCGGCGTTTTTTTTACAAATGTACGTAAAAATAATAAAGCGAAAACGTGCGCAAAAATTTAATTTTATTATTATTACTATCAGGAGAGCTCTATACAGCAGGCTCTACATGACGCTTGCGCTGGATCTTTGTTGTTGGTGAGCACTCCTGAATGGCAAGTGTCTCGAGTTCCCCAAATACATTTTTTGTGCATGATGCAGTAGCAACCTCAGCGCCAGCTGCTGGGCGATCGAATGGATCACAGCAATAGTGCTCAAGGAAGCGCTTGGCATCTTGCGCAAGTGTGCCTCTGGCAAGACTTGCACGAATGGCTTCGAAGAACCGCTGATAGTAGTGCATGTTGTGGATCTGAAGAAGCACTGTCGACAGCATCTCCTTGGTCATCAACAGGTGGTGGATGTAAGACCGCGTGTGGTTGCGGCATGTGAAGCACTGACAGCCGTCAACCAGTGGTCGGAAGTTTTCGAACATCGATTTCTGCCAGAGGTCAAGGTGCGCAGCTGAGCTATCTTCAGAGCTGCATGCGCTGAAATCGTACGTAGAGGCAAGCCCTTGTTCGGTGACGGCGTACGGGTAGCTCGAGTCAACAAGGTCTATTCCAGCGAGAATGGCCCGCACTGCGTCGTCGGGGGCGCTTGCGCCAGCCATGTAGCGCGGCTTTGATGCGCTGAGCTCTGAAAGCGAGTGCTGGACCAGCCGCAACTTGTGTTCAAAGGGCAGCGCCAGACTGATGTCGTTGAAGGCGTATCCAGAGATACCGTCCATAGCCTCGATCTTTCTAGCGCTGATTTCTCGCAGCTCGAGACTGTGCGAGCCCATTACAGGTGCAAATACCGCTGGCTGGTGCTGCCTCTTGGCCAGGTACTCTTCCAGCCACTTTGCCGATCGCGAGATAGACTTGGAAATGCGCTTTCCCTGTGTCAGAGAGGGAAGTGGCTCTTCGACATAGTCCGCAAGGGGCACAACTATGTCGGGCTTGAGCTGGTCAGTGACCCTTGCAAAGTTCTCGGCAGTAAGACGTCTTGTGCCGCCCTCTGAGTCGATGCCCATGAACGAGTTGCTTGATTTTGCTGAGCGGCTGACCACAGTGGGATCCAGCGTATCCAGCACAAGCATTTCCGAGCGATCAAGCGCAACGAACCCGTGCATTCCTTGCTCGCCGACTCTGCTAAAGTCTGGGGTGTCGTCGGCCAAAAAGTCCTCTAGTTGGATCCGAGTCGCCTTTGGCATGGATCCGAGCTCGGCTGCCATCTCGCGGACCAGATGCGGTTGCAGGCCATGTCGCGTGTACTTGAGGAAATTGGGCGTCTGCAGAGAAACCGCCAAAGGGCCTTGCTGGTCCTCTGTTTCACGACTGACTAAAATCTTACCGATACGCGGTGCGCTTGAAGCAATGCTACTGCTACTGCTACTGCTAGCAGCATTTGGCATAGCAGCCTTTGTGGCTGTGAATTCAAAGTGCAGAGACATTTTACGAGAAATAGCGCGGACAGACGTATTCATAGACAGCGGCTGGCGCAAAGATAGATTACTCCGTAAAACAGAATTGAAAAGCAACTAGAAACAAAAAAATAAATTGAAAATATATCAAAGCGAAAAAGGACAAGAAAAGAAGTTGCTGGACTGCTTGAACCACAAAACAAAAAAGATCACCACAATTTTTTTCAATAAAATTTTTTTTTAACATTTATTACTTTCACCACTGACTCTGTTGATGTATAAAAGAAAGAAAGGCTCACTATATTATTGAAAAGCAGATAAACAGTCAAAGTTTGCGTTTGCAAAAGAGAAAGAAAGTAAAAAAGGACAACGCTCTCAAAGTCAAATTGCCTCAACAAACAGTACTAGCTATTTTCGTACGCTGATGTAGTTTGCTACTCGACTCTTACGCGTCCTTGGCCATGGGGAAGGTGCCGTTGTCCTTCAGGTTATCCCAATTTTCAACCTACAAACAATTAAGCAATAAAAATAAAAAAGATATGAATCAGCAAAAAAAAACCCCCAAACATTTGATAATATATAAATTAAAGATAATATATATAACATTGGCCATAGCTAAGGCTTTTTCAAAAGAAAAAACTTACCCACTCGCTGGGACACAGGGTCGTGTATGCTCTGAGGAATTGCTTGCAGGGCGCAAAGTCCTCGCCCTTTGCCTCGACACACTTGGTGTAGTCAAAGTAGTTCTGCCAGCAACGCTTGGTCTGATTGACGTTCGGGAAACGTGCATCGAAGGGTGCAGTCTTTACTTTGATCGATTCGGACATTGTTTTCTAATAATAACTAGTACAAAATCGGTAAAAAAAAGAGAGAATAAAATAGTTTAACAAAAAAAAAAGAATTTGATAAACCCTTTAGCTCAATTCAAGGATTTAGCTTGTAAGCTCGAAAAGAAAAAATTAATCAGTGGGAGGTGGTTATCGCTTGTGAAACATGTGCCGAGGCTCAAAAGAGTGAAAAAAACACACCATTCTTTTAATCAGCCCAGCCGCCCAATCAGCCTTGTTTAATCTCGATGCAGCGCATTAAAAGATCAAAAGATCCGGTTTTGTCTGAGCATCAAAAAAGCCTGAATTTCCCACCATGCACGTGATAGTAACGACGATAATAGCTGCAAAAAAAAAAAGAAAAAAGAGTGGTGTTGTCACAAAAGCAAAGTAAAATAAAAATATCAAGACTGAAAACGAAAATGAAAAAAGCCGCCTTCACTTATATTGCTTTCTAAAGCCATTTTTAGCAACAATTCTAAAAGCATTTATTTTAGTTTTTCTTCTGCCAATTTCGATTCTCCTTTACTTGCACCTGCTATTCATCTATCAGTAAATTAACACCATTATATTTCTATTTTTTATCTTGCGAACACAAGCAGCAGAATTAGAAGCAGCAAACAGAAGCAGCAAACAGAAGCACTTCTGTAGGATTGTGTTTTATTTTTGTTATTAAACATGAGCCATGTGTATTCGAGCACACGCGACGAGCAGTCCAAGCTGCTCGACGATGCCCTGCAGGCCGTCAAGGTGCAGGCTTTCCAGATGAAGCGTTGTGTCGACAACGACCGGCTGATGGATGGTCTCAAGCACTGCTCGACGATGCTGAACGAGCTCCGCACATCGTCGCTAACGCCAAAGAACTACTACGAGCTGTACTTAGCAACCTTTGATGCGATGCAGTATTTGATTGGAGCTCTGCGTGCTGCGCATCTCTCTGGGAAAAACCATCTGGCCGACCTATACGAGCTAGTGCAATATGCTGGAAACATTGTTCCACGCCTTTATCTAATGATCACTATTGGATCTGCCTATATGAGCCTGGCAGGCACGCCCATAGAACGAGGCCGCAGAGACAGCAACCAGATGGACGGCGATAACGGAGGCTCTGACGAGGTGATCCCAGTTCGCGAGGTCATGCTAGACATGCTAGAGATGGCCAGAGGCGTGCAGCACCCCACACGCGGCCTGTTTTTGCGTTACTATCTCGGGCAGATGACAAAGGACTATCTGCCTCTTTCGGGTTCTGACAGCGATGGGCCCGAGGGCAACCTGGAGGACTCTACGCATTTTATCTTGACCAACTTTGTCGAAATGAACAAGCTGTGGGTCCGTCTTCAGCACCAGGGCCTGAGCAAGGACAAGGAGCGTCGCGAGGCCGAGCGCCGCGATCTGCGCACGCTTGTCGGGTCTAACCTCTTGCGTCTGGCATCTCTCAACGGCGTTCCGCGCTCGACATACGAAGAGGCGATACTGCCCAAGCTGCTTAGCCAGGTTGTCTCGTGCAGGGACACGCTTGCTCAAGAGTATCTTATGGAGGCCCTAGTGCAGGCATTTAGCGATGAGTGGCATCTAGCGACCATCGGCCAGCTGATGGAGGCCATCAGCGCGCTTGGTCCCAAGGTCAGCATTAAAAACATTGTCATTCCTTTGGTTGACCGCATTGCGACCTATGCTGCTCGCCGGCGCGAAGAGATGGAAAAGGCACAGACTTCAGAGTCTGCAAGCGAGGATTCATCAAGTGACAATCAGGTCAGCGACAATGAAGAGAGAAAGGACGCATTACAAGACGATGCTGATAATGCAGATAATACAGACAAGAAAAATTTGGATTCATCTTCTGTTAGGTCTTCGGCCAGCGTCAAATCCAGTGAAAGCGATGTAGAAGATATCCAAAAGCAAATCGCTGACGTTGCATTAGGTGGAGATGAAGGTGAAGATAAAGATAAAGATGAATCTAAGCAGGATGCAAATAGCACTGCTAGCAGCGAGCATGCCGAGGAAGCCGATGCTGACAAGGAACCCAAAGATGCTCAAAGCGCCTCCTCTTCTGCTTCTGCTGCTTCTGTCGCTGCTGATACTAATGTTGTTGACAGCTCTGAACAGGCAGGAAAGGACGCGTCTTCTGAGGGTACCAGCGACAAGCATAGTCCACATAGTCCAGATGCTGAGCAGGGCGATACAGCCGAGCCTTACGAGCCCCAGCAGCCGAATCAGAGCGACAGCGTTCCTATTCCCAAGGAGCTAGCGACTTTGATCCAGCTCTTTGCCTCATTCTGGGGTCATGTAGGCAATCTTATTGAAGCAAGGCCCGATCTTCCATTGCACGATGCTATTGCTATTTGCGCCTCCATGCTTCGTCTGTCGCTCTCTTGCAACCCTCACCCAACAGCGCCCGTCGACAACGTCCTGGAATTTGTGCGCGCGCTGCCACGTGCCCGCGAGCTGTCTCACAGCGCACACAGCCCAGCAACGGCTAATCAGCTTTTGTCGCTGCTTCTGGGGCCACTACGTGCCTATGCAAACCCGCTCAAGGTGCTTGAGTTGACAAACTATGGCCCGCTTCTAGAGTCCCAGGCTGAGCGCACGCGTAAAAGCGTTGCTGTTGCTCTGCTGACCGCGGTTCTGCAGCGGAATACGATTATGACGACCAAAGAGGAGGTCTCTGGGATCACTAGACTCTGTGCATCGCTGATCAATAAGCCTGGCGGCAATCCACAGCAAAGCAGCATAAGAGATATTCCTGGCGCAAACAGCCCTGCTGCTAATCGGCGGCCAAGTGGGTACTATGGATCGGGAGCAGCTGCCGAGCAGACCTACTCGGACACTCCACTGGAAGAGGAGGACCTTGCCGAAGAGCAAGGTCTGCTGGCACGCCTTGTCCATCTTATTCGTGGACCCGATGTCATCTCGCAGCTTTCTCTGCTTACAATCGTGCGTGATGCATTTTCACAGGGCGGAGACCTGGTTCGCTATACATACCCAGCGGTCGTTTGCGGAGCAGCGCGGCTCTTTGGGCCATTTGCAGCGATGATGCCCGAAGTTAGCGCCGAGTCAGAGCATGCAGCGTGGCTCAAGCGCTTGCGCCAGCTTTTCCGGTTTATTCAGATCACAGTATCAGTATTAGTAGAGCGCTCGCTGGATTCGCCGCACACAGCAGAGCTAGCGCTGCAGCTGTTTCTTATGTCTGCGCAAGCAGCTTCGATCTCGCCCGCATTCCGCGAAGAGCCAGCGCTTGAGGAGGCCGCATACGAGTTTATCGTTCAGGCATTCACTATATACGAGGAGCATATCAACGAGAGCCGCGCGCAGTATCAGGCCCTGATGCTAGTTGTTAATGCGCTACATGCAAGCCGTAACTTTTCAGCCGAAAACTACGAGACACTGGTGTCAAAGTGTGTGCAGCACGGATCACGTCTTCTCAAGCGTGCTGATCAGGCCCGGGTTGCTTATGCGTGTGCGCAGCTGTGGTGGAAGGCGCTTCCTTACTCGGAGCTGATTCCGCCTCCTGCTGAGCCAGGCCAGGACGAGGCCGAGGTCGAGCGCATCCATGAGCAGCGGATCGAGCATGAGCGACCTGCAGTTGAGCGGCACAACAACGGCGACAAGGTCCTGATGCATCTGCAGCGTTCTCTTAAGGTGGCTGACTCGTGCATGGATCCAGTGCTGTCGGTCAGATTGTTTGTCGAGCTGCTAAACCAGTCTACGATGCACTACGAGCGGCGCTGCCTGGCAGTCACTCCTAAGTACATTAACGACCTGATTGATCTGATCCGGACATCTGTTGCCAACATGGAAGCATTTGACTCTTCTGCGCCTGAGCCTACGCGTGCAGCTGCAGACTCTGGAGTCGCCGATGTCAATGCGCTCTATACGCCGGAGACGCCGATGAACGCATATGTGCTTGGCTACTTCCGTCGCACTCTGGAATACATCCAGGGCCGTAAAGAGCTAGCTGCCTCGGGACTCTACAATCTCCCAGACTTTTCTGCCATTCACTGCGAAGAGGTCGACGATAGAGATGAGTATTACTAATACAAATTGGTGCTTCTTTTTTATCAGCAACACTTTTTTTGGTTTTGCTTTAGTTAAAAAAAACAGCAAGCTTGTTTAATGACAAGAGAATCAAAGAAAAAGATACATATATGATGGACAAGAGATCAGAAATATTGATGATCTGCTACTTTTTGATGTTGTACTGGCGCTTGAACAGCTTATGACGCTCAACTGGCTCGGCATTGCCTGGGCGACGACCAGCCGATCGTCCGCCGCTGGACTCCATATAAGCAATGTTGTCGGCGCCAGACATGCTCTTGAGGGAGCCAGCGTTGCGGCGGACGCTGCCATTGGCCTTGCGACGCCCACGACCATTGAAGTCTAGGTCGTCGGGCATCTCTTCATTGATCGGATCGCCCTCGAGCTTTACTTCATGAAGCAGGCTCTTTTGGCTGTCGACAGTACTAAATACCAAATCTTTGCACTCGTCCATCCCCTCCAGATGCGTGATGACCTTGTACGAATAGCCCTGGTCAATAAGGAACTGCTGGCGCTTGGTCGAGTAGTACATCTCTTTGGTGTTTTTGCTGACCAGCGAATAGAAGAACGCGTTGAAGCCCTCGTCATTGCGTCTTTTAGCACGCAGAATACGACCGAGTCGCTGTGCCTCCTGGCGGCGCGAGCCATAGTGCGAAGACACCTGGATCAAACACGTTGCCTCTGGAAGATCAATGGACGTGTCGCCGACCTTTGACAAAAAGATGGTGCTGACCGCTGGGTTGCGCTGGAACTGATCGAGGATACGCATGCGCTCTTTTTGCGATGTTCCGCCGTGGATAAACGGCTTTTGAAGCGTCGTTGCATATCGCTCCAGCGCAGCCACGTTGTCGATAAATACAATGATCTTGTCGCCGCGACCCTCGTGGAACTTGATCAAGTACTGGCATGTGCGGAACTTGTTTGGGTTCATAATGTAGAACAGCGGCTTGCGTCGAAGAGGCTCTTCAAGGTATGCTCTGTAAAACTCGGGCGTCATGTTGCACCAGACCTCAGCGCACTTGACCTTTGCAATGTGGCCCTTGTTTGCCAGGTCCATCCAGTTGGCCTCGTAAAGCTTGGGGCCGATCAAAAAGTTGAGGTCATCGATCTTTTCGTCTTCGCGCACAAGCGTCGCAGTCAGACCCAGCTTCGAGTGCGCTGCGATGTTGCTGACGACCTTGCGGAACATGTTGGCAGGAACGACGTGCACTTCGTCTAGCAGCAGCATGCCCCATTCGCGCTCGGTGATAAATTTCATCATCTTCTCTGTTGCATACGATCTTTTGCCCTCGTTAGCGACCATGGTAAACGTCGAGATGACCAGGCCAGCCTCGCCCTTGAAGCGCTCCTTTTCCTCGCGCGTAAATAGCGCGATCTGCTCCTCTTTGATAGTCGACCACTGCATAAACTGCTGCTTCCACTGCATCACTGACACTGTCGAAGTGCACAGACAAAGAATACTCTTCTTGATTGTGCAGGCAGCTGTGATCCCGACCAGCGTCTTTCCCGCGCCGCAAGGAAGCACAATGATTCCCGAGCGGGCTCTGCCATTTCCAAACATCTTGCTCAGGCTCTTTTCCTGATATGGGCGAATTGTGGTCGCTGGCTTGAGGTCGATGTCTAGGTTGGGATTGATTGTGTCGTTGCGGAAGTCGTACTCCTCGAGCATGGGGTAATCGATCAGATTGCAGCGCTTCTTGACGTCTTCGACGCTTCTGCTATCGATCTGGAAGGCATGCACAGTGTTCTCTGCGTCTTCATCTTCGGCATCTTCTTTGTCTAGGTCGACCATGACGCTAAAATCGCCCTCGTCGACAGCTGATGTGCTAGGATCCTGCTCCTTGGCCGCTTGGGCCTTGCTTGGGTCATCAGAGCCATCCCCTTTTTCCTTGTCCTGAGCATTGTCAGCAACAGCAGCAGCAGTAGCAGCAGGCTTTGGTAGCCCGCCAATGTTCAAGTCGCCCATCTGCGCAGATCTTTGCATGATCAGTCCGTCCTTGGAGATGGTGCCTGCTTCATCCTGGTCAGAGATCACTCGTGCCTGCATGATTACTGGGTCGCGAAGAAGGTGCTGCAAAATCTCTGGATGGCTAGACTCGACATAGTAGCGGTTGTGCTTCAGCACAAGCTTTACCTTGCCATAAGAGCGCGTGTACATCTTGATGGCCTTGATGACATCGGGCGGCACAGGGACCTTTGATAATCTGTTGAGAACCTCGATAATGTCGTTTGTATCAAGGCCGACAGAGACAGCCGCATAGAGCGAATATGGCGTCAGCTTATACTCGTGGATAAGCGTGGGTCGAGAAACGGGCTCGCTAATAGCAATAAGGAAGTCTATAGCTTGCTCGGCAATGGGCGAGAAGGCCTCGAGAATGATATGGCTGGTGTTGGGGCAGATCCACAGCGGGCGCGACTCGTGGTCAGGCTTGAGCTTGAGGTAGCTAAAGTCGTATTTGCCAAAGATTCCTGCTGAGGGGTCGCGCTGAGCAGTGGACAGCAGGTCGTACGGGTCGCCTTCAGTCTCCTCAGGCTCGCCAATCACCTTTATAACGCTGCTCGGCACAAGGCCTGTCAGCGAGCCAGGATCTATTTTCTCTTGGGGGTCTGCTGGCGGTGTTCCAGGACCATACTCGCTGGAGTCGCTGTAGTCGTCCTCGTTGTTCCGATAACCGCTTGCATCCATGTCCTCATCCTCGTCATCCATATGGTCGCCCTCGCCGTCAGCAGAGCCATATCCCTGCTGGTCTGGCGGGCTCGCGGGAGCGCTGTAGCCGCTTCTCTCTATCACCATAGAAGGACCTGAAGGTGACGCGTTTGTGTCGTCCTCGTCATAAGCGCCTTCGCCAAGATTTGCTGTGGAGTATGAGCGTTTCGACATATTGTGTTTTTTTTTCTGTTGCCTTAACTAAAAATTCCCAGAAAGAAAATTCTTAAATTAGGCTATTTAAAGGAAAATAAAGAAAGAAAAGCAGAACAAAGAAACAAAAAATCTGGAATATTTCAAAACAATATTGTGTCATTTCCTCGTTTTAATTTCTTGCTTTATTTTAGTGCTGCGGTTAAAGTCACGCATATAAAACGCCAGTAGACAATAATGTGCTATTGGTTAAAAAATATGGATGTTTGCTCTACCAGCCTACTAAGATCCCCGAAGCCATTGCGCAGCCTAAAAAGGCGCGCAAAGCCCAATTTGAAACACAGTAAAGGCGTTAAGATGAGCGTCAGAGTTTTGCCTTTGTCTACGTACAAGATTTGACTCTGTTTTGGCCATCGACAAAATAAAAGTACAGGACCATCAGAAACACGGTATATCGTACGAGCCGCACGATTTTATCTGCATTTTGGCTGCAGCCAGCCAGAGCGTCTTTAAGATGTTCGGACAGCATTCTTCGGCAGCAAGCTCTATGGGAATAATGCAGCCATGTCCACGTGAAATTGATGTGATGTGAAAAAAAGATCTTTGGGGGAATTTTTTTTTTTGCTTGCGAAAGACATGGATATGTTGCGCAGTTGAAGTTTGGCGCGAAAAAATGGGCCTTGTTTGTTGGCTACACATGCATTGTTTATGTGCCCCCCTTGCAGCATATACGCTTTGCTTTATATGCTGGAAATCAGCAGCTCTGATGTCGTGGAGCTTTGTTGGAGCAAGTGACCATCGTCATTTATTCTTTCTTGGTTCTCGTTCTCTTCCTCTTCCTCTTTTGCCCCTTGCTATTTTCTTTTTTTTATTTACAAGCAGATTCTGTCTCTTTTTTCTTCTATTGTTCAGATCGGCTTTTATTTCTAGTAAGCGGATTTAAAGATTGCTTTCAATTGATCTGTTACTTTATTTTTTTATTTTATTTTATTTTGACTTCTTATTAAAGCTCATCTCCAAGATGTTCCCAGGCAGACAGTACAACCAGCAGTACCGAGGACAGGGCCAGGACCAGCAAGATGGATATGGCGAGTACAACAACGGCAACAACTACCAGCCTCCATCTATGCCTCCGCCTCCCATGAACGGCTACCAGCAGGGCTTCCCAGAGCCGTCAATGGGGCCTCCTATGGGCAACAGCTACAACGGAGGCAATTATAACGGTGGAGGCAACTATAACGGTGGCTATGGTGGCTACGAACAGCAGCATCCACCTCCGCCAATGCCTATGCGCAACTCTGGAGGGTACAACAGCGGGTACAACAACGACTACAACAGAGGCGGCGGCTATGGCCAGTCGCCCCCGCAGATGCCCTACGGCGGCCCAGGCTATGGTGGGCCTCCAGGGCCTCCTCCACCGCCTGCAGTCGAGTTCCCTGGCAGCGGATACATGGGCGGGTCCTCAGCTCCGCCTCCACCTCCTTCGCATCCGCCTCGGTCTGACGGCGGCTACCAGATGCCGGGCGGCAGCTTTGGCGGGCCTGGCGGCGACTATGGAGTGCCCCCGCCAATGAACATGCCTGTTGTGCGCCACCGTCCCGAGGACATCGACTTTGCGGGCAACAACTTCCCCAGCTGGCATCAGGCACCAGCACCGCCGCAACCGTCTCCTGGGCAGGGCTACGGCCAGGGCCAGGGCAACGGGTCCTACTCTCAGCCGTCGCATGGGCATATCCCGACATACAACATCCCGCAGGAGATCCAGCAGGAGGCCAGCGCAGTCACTCTGTCTAACTGCCGCGGGCGCAAGCGTGCGCTTCTCATCGGCATCAACTACTTCAATACCAAGCATCTGCTGAAGGGCTGCATCAACGACGTGCACAACATGAAGAAGTTTATCACCGAGCACTTTGGGTTCCGCGAGCAGGACATGGTGATTCTGACCGACGACCAGCGCAACAACCCGCGGCGCATGCCGACGCACGACAACATCATCAAGGCCATGAAGTGGCTGGTCAGCGACGCGCGCATGAACGACTCGTTCTTCTTCCACTACTCGGGGCACGGCAACGTGGTGGCTAGCAGAACCGGCGACGAAATCGACGGCAACGACGAGACCATCTGCCCGGTCGACTTTGAGTCCAAGGGCCAGATCATCGACGACGACATGAACGCCATGATGGTGCGCCCGCTTCCTCGCGGTGCCCGGCTGACGGCGATATTTGACTGCTGCCACTCGGCCACAGCTTTGGATCTGCCGTTCATGTACAACCACATGGGCAAGCTCAAGAACGAAAAGGCCGTGTCGTTTGCCGGCAAGGGTTTGATGGCAGCTGGCAACATGTACCTCAAGGGCGACATCGCCGGTGCGCTCAAGGGCCTGACCAAGTCGCTGGACATCATGATGACCGGTGACCAGAAGCTGGAAAAGTCGCGCCGCACCAAGAGCACGCTGGGCGACGTGATCATGTTTTCGGGATGCAAGGACGACCAGACGTCGGCAGATACCAAGACCGAGGACCTGGCCTTCACCGGCGCCATGTCGCACGCGCTGGTGTCCAGCATGAACGCAAACCCTCACCAGACCTACGTGCAGCTGCTGCAGGATATCCGCGCTCGCCTGGCTCCCAAGTACACGCAGGTGCCGCAGCTCAGTACAGGCCGGCTGATGGACATGAATACTCTCTTTATCATGTAGGAGAAAAAGCCAATTCTTTTTATTTTATTCTATTTTTTTAGTTTAGCCAGGTATTTAATATCGCGATACATTCACTTATATGGAAAAAAAATACCACACTTGTGTTTTACAGGTCCTTGTTGAGATGCTGAGGAGTGCAGAATGCACAAAAACAAATAAAAGAAGGATGACAATAGCTGATTTGTTTTCGAAAATGCAATGGATAGATATTATTTTCTAGACGATCTGGGTGATCTCGTCGGCGACCGCGCTCTTGGATGAAGCCCTTGTCGAGTCAGTGTTTCCTGATGCGCTGCTGGCAAGCTGCGACATGGGTGGCGGCGGCGGCGGTGGCAGCAGAGAAACGTCAGCGACATCAGCGACGATAGTGCGCACATTGATGTTGTCGTCGAACCCAACGCTGTGCACGCTGCTGCTGCGAACCCGCGAGCCGACATCCCTGAGCGGATGAACTGTTGAGCCGGCACCAGGCATAGCCGAGACAAACTCGAAGTGGTTTCCGGGCGTGCGGCCCTCGAGCCTGTGTGGAATGGTCGTGTGCGGGTGGATAGGATGGTTGTGGTGGTGACTGGGCTTGTGGAAATGAGCAGGTTGCTGGAAGAATGGCGTGTGTACAGCTGGCTCTATGGCCTCTGACAGAGTGTTGGCTCCTATGGACGGATTGGGCAGGCCAAAGTAGAACGTCTCTTTGTTAAGCATATCGACCGCGACGTTGTACCACGCTATTATCGCTGTCAGCAATCCCACGTATCCGCTAGCATGGATAGCATTTTCACTCTGGGTCCAGTTACCGGCACAGGTCAAGATATTGGTGACAAGCAGAAAAATAAGCAGAGTTAGAGTGCCCCAGTTGCTACGCAAAGAGCCCAGGACAAATATAAACGTTTGCAGCACCCACACCAGATAAAATATGCCCAGTGAGTGAGCACGGACCTCTGCACTGACGCTACCAAGGATCTGGTCGATGCCAAATGCAGGGATCAGAGTTGCGGCATAGGACAGCCAGTAGCAGCCGTACGAGGTGAACACTACCGCGCCAAAGCCGTTGTTGGACGCAAACGCCCATGCGCCGGCAATTATCTGCGCCATCCCACCGTAGAACAGCGCCAGGCCAACGACGATGTTTGGCGGCGCGCCAGAGGCTATTCCGATGGCACCTGTGTGCAGGGCGCTGACAAAAGTCGACACTGCAAATCCTGAGTTGCCCAGAGGCGCTGGGTTGCTGAAGGGACGCCAGCGTGACTGGGGAGAGACCATGGAGTACATCTGTCAATAACAGCTCTTTCTCTTTAAAATGTATACTTGTTTATTATCTTTTTAAACTAAAGCAAATCGTTATTCTATTTAATACAAATTTTTGTCTGGTAGCCACAGCTGCACACAGACAGCCTTCTAAGAGAGCTTGAACTACAAAAAAAAAGGATAAAGAAACAGAAGAGCAGACAGAGTAAGAAAAATAATAACAATTTACAGAGTCGCCTTCCGCTTTGTCTGGCAGCCAGGACATGTTTGTCTTTATATCCATAGCGCAAGGATGAGCAAGTCGCTTTGTGTCAGCATCTCTTGTCTCTGGCAAAAAGTAGTGAAAATTTCGGAGCAGTTCTAAAAGCGGTGCTTCTTTGCTGGCAGATAGAAGTAAAATAGGCGACATTTGGTGAATGGGCCACCCAGCCAGCGGCATTTTCCTCGATTGCAAATGCCAAAATAAAGAACCTTGCTATATTTTTTTGGTTGTTAATCAACATATCCCAAAAATAGCAGTGCGGCAATTTTTATTTTTCGCTGGAAAGCAATTCGTAGATTTGCGTGTTTTAACAATTTGCACGAAGTCTCTGTGCTTGCTTCGCGCGCTTGCTAGCTTTTTTTTCTCCCTGGGAACTCCTCCTACACGTCAATGGCCAATGCGTAAAAAGACGAGCCTTATTTCTCCTTTTGTGCTGAGTCCTGAGCGAGCATATATATGACAGAAGACACCCCGACAGACAACAACAACAACAAAACACAAAATGCCCGGCATCGGAATCCCTTGATCTTATACATAACTTTTTCAGTTGCGTGGCTAGAGCGTCAGCGCTGCTTTGCAATGACAGACACATGGCAATCACATTCCAAAGACATTTTTTTTAAGAAAACAACAGATGAAGAAGACAAGCAACAAATCAATCAGATCTACTAGTGTAGATGCTGGGAAGCGTCTGGATCGGATCCACAGCAGGCATCTTTCTGTCTGAGCACGATTTATCCCGACGAGATTTGGCCCCAGAAATTGGCCCTCAGCATGGCCTAGAGGAAATGCTGAGCAATCGCAGCGTTGGCAATCCCAGCCTCGTCGACCGTCACCGAGTCATCGCTAAGGACATTGGGCGGCATCATGGTCTTGAATGCAAACGGCCGGCTGCCAGTCTCGGGACGCTGACACAGAACGTAGGCTCTGAGATCGCCAATGGTGTGCGACGGGTTGACCCTAGCCACAAGCCGCGAGCCATCCGCCAGGCGGATCTGCACCTGCACTACATGCTGTGCCGGATCCAGAACAATGTCTCTGCCGCTGACCGTCGACGCCGCGACATCGGCCGCCGTAGCAGGCGCAGTTGGCGAGACGCCGCCGAGACGATGGCCCTGGCCCGAGAATGGCTGTGCTGGCGGCTGCACTGGCGGCACATAGTCCTCGCCGCGGCGGTTGATCACCCTCATCTCGACCTGCTGGCCAGGCCGCACATTGAGCACGTCCAATGGTGCACGGCCCTGGAGGATGGCCTCGAGCTTCTGGCGATTGACAGGGTCCTCGGTGTTGTACAGAGGCCCATCTCCGATGCTGAAGCCGTTGCTCCAGAAGGTCAGCTCGCGAATAGCAACTTCGCTCTCGTCCTCCTCCTCCTCCTCCTGATCACCGCCTCTACTTTTGTCGGTGCTGCGCGCTGACGCTGTCTGTTGTGCTGCCGATGGCGCCGGGTCGCTTGGGCTGCCCAGGGCACGCCCATGGCCAGAGAAATACGCCGGTTTTTTCTCTTCGCTGCTTTGCCCCTCCGAGCCCATGCCGGGAGGTGCCGCCGCACTGCCCTCAGCAGCACGACGCAAAATCTGATCGACAAGCGAGCCGCCATCGCCATCGCCGCTGCCACTGCCACTGCCGTCCTTGGTTGGCGGCTTGACGGCCATTCCGCTACGCTCGCCTCCAGCATACCACTCCTGCGAGTCGTCGTCTCTGCCGTCGTCGTTGCTGCCCAATGACGAAAGCGTGGCAATCCGTGCACCCGAGCCATACCGACGCCGAGGCACCGATGCCGAGGGCGCTGTGGGAGCAGGCGGCATAACCGATGCCTCCGCTGCTGGACCCGCTGACATCACTGGCGCGGCACTTGGCTGATGGGCGCCTGGGCTGGTAGAGGCTACCAGGTTAGGGTCCAGAGGCAGCGCGGCATCGCCATGGTTTGTAGCTGGAAGGCCCTCGGACATCGGCGGCTGCTCGTAGAAGCTGCTCAAAGCTGCGTTCAAGTCCCAGTTGTTGGCTTCGAGATAGAACCTGGCCTGGGTTTCGGTTCCAGGGTTGACTGCCAACCAGTTCTGAATGAGCTCTTCTTGCTTTGCTGGATCGCTCATTTCTGCTATATAATTCTTGTGCAGGTATAATAAAAATTTAGAGTAAGAAAAATAGCGTCGGAAAATAAAATTAATTTAAAGAAAGAGAAAAACAGGCAGTTGAGCTAGTAAAACAAAAAAATGGACTTGTGTACAGTGATGCCAAAAAGCTTTGAATTTTCTATCCTCACAATGCCCTTGCCCTCTCCTAATGACAGGAGTGGGGGTGTATTCCGCTGCAGAATCGTTAAAGACCACAGCAATAATTATCCAGTTAGTCCTCTGACGCTGTGCAGGGCGCTCATCAGGAGCCGCTTCCACCGCATTTTTTAAGGATCAACAGCCACGCCAATAAGACTGTTGAATTCAATGCTAACCATGTCCCCCTATACATGTAACGCTGGTAAAGCGCAGGTGCACAAGATTAATATTAGTTGGTCAACCATCTAAATTTTTAAAGTATTATATTAGGATTTTTGTCTTGCATATAAAAAAATAAAAATTTTACAATGTTTCTAATGTAAATTTTTAGAGGAAAGCATATTTATTTTTTTGGCAAATTAAAAAATTAAAAGTATTTTATATATATAGTCTAAAAGAGAAAAGTTATAGAAGCGAAACTAGGCTCATTTAAAACATTGATAGCCAAGAACCTCAAACATAAAATTGAATAAAAGCTTTGTTAAGAAGCTGAAAACGTCAAAACTTCATCCATGCCCTATAATTCGCTTATGTGGCAATGGTTGCGTCGACAGCATTAATCGATTGTCCACTCTTTTTTACTTCGCCTGCTGACGCCTAAAAAGTGGGTCATCGCTGGCCATCAAAAAGAGCTCATCCTTCATTGGCATGAGGCCGCGTGTTCTGGAACCCAAGGTCAAGAAACAAATACCTGATACTTTTTTTTTTTTTTTTTGGAAAATCAGAAACATGAAAACAGGCTAAAAAAGGTTTTTTTTTTACTCAGCTTGGTCACGAACCTTTTTGTTCATTTTTCTTTGCCCCACTATAACAATAAAAAATCGTCTTTGTTGCTTCTTTTCCAGCCTTGTCTGAGTTTTTTTGTAACAGCGGCTTTTTGTTTCAATTTCGTTCTTTACTCTTTGGTCATTTTTCACCTTTTGTATTTTTTATTTTTAAAAGAGTCGCGAAATCGACACATTCGCTTGCTATATTCCGCCGTACACACGCCTAAGCAGCCTCGCATATATCCAACCAAATAAAGCACCTTTCTTTTCTTTTCTTTTCTTTTATTTTATTGTTTTTTCCCTTCAATTTCACTGCAAATTTCTCTTTTCTTTTAGTTTGTCTTTAGTAAAAAAAAGGTACAGAATATTGTCGCCTCGAAATGGCTGGTGGCAAAAGCAGCAGTGCAAAGGGTGCCGCAAAGAAAAGAAGCTCTCGAAAGGGCAAAGCAGGTGGCACGGGTCTACTACTAGATATGCTGCCCGCTTTAGCGACCGAAGATGTGCAAGCTATGCAGGAAAACACAGATGCTGCTGCAGCGCCGTTGTCAGCCGTGACCGACAAATCTGCAACTACAAGTCTGGCAGCTGAGCCCAGAGGCAGCAGTAGCATACCCACGGCCAGCAGCTCCTCGGCAAAGCAGGCGCAGATGGTATTCACCGTGGGTACCTTTGACGAATACGACGGCGAGGAGGATGCCGGCAGCGACAGCTCTGGTGACAGACGCAGTAACGCGCTGCGATCGCGCATGAAGAGCTTGCAACGGTCACCCAAGCCCAGCAGCGCCAATAACCCAGAAGCCACTGCTGCCAGAGAAAAGGCAGCAGCAGAAAAAACAGCAGCAGCAGCAGCAGCAGTGGCAAGGTCTTCTTTGCATGCAGGCAGCAGTGACAGCCATAGCAGCGACGAGAGTAGTGCCAGCGATGACCACGCTTCTAACCAGACTTCGCTAAAAAGCAGAGACTCGCGAAAGCAGCCTGCCCTTGCTTCTCCAAAATCCAAGATGCAGGCGCGCCAGCCGCTTTTTATCATGGGGTCGCACTCGGAGATGAGCGATATGGACTATGCCGATGCGTACGACAATGTCAAAGCCCAAGGTTCTCCTGGCAGAAACTGGGTCGGAAACGATAGGGGAGCAGATGCGGTTCACGCCCAGCTCAGGACTAGTGGCGACTCGCGCTCAAGAAACCTTCCACCCAACGCAAAGCCCGGTCTTCGATCTGCCAATGCTGACGCTGCTTCAGATAACTATGCATTGAACAATAGCCATAGAGAAGCGGAAAATGTGAGTCGAGACACAGGCAGGCGCAGCAGAGGAGTCAACGGTACTGACCACAAGAGGCCATCTGACAACGAGCTCTGCGAGAGTCGCAGCCCAGCGGTGCTTCATGCCTGCAAGGCAATGACCAGTCTGCACCTTGCTCAGCAGCAGCCTCCGTCTCCCAGCCACAAATACGAAGAGGAATCTACAGATGCGGTATATCCAGACGTGTTGTCGTCAAGCGCTATGCTGCGCGAAAGGGTCACCAGCGCACCTTCAATACAGGGAGTCACTGGCGACGAGTATCTAGAGAACGAACCCGCCTTTGATGCTCATACGACGAGTGACGAAAGAGCTGTTTCGGAGGGTTTGCAGCGTGGTGGCCGCGGAAAGGCGCCATTGGCCCGTGAGAGCCAAGTAAGACTGCGCAAAAAGTCAAGCGCTCGAAAGGCACATGTCAAAAAGGCTGTCAGCACAGCTGCTCTGCGTACACGCGTGCGATACGGCGGAACCCATCGTCGTGAAGCTCATCCCACCAAATCGAACCTTTACGCTGGCACGGCTGCTGCTTCTGAGAACGATGGCAGCCATGTAGATGGCTCGTATGTTGATTTCAGCGGAGACAGTGGCTCAGAAGGCGACTATGCATCGCATCGGGGTGAGATCGTTCAGAATGCTGCGCGTGCAGCACAGCATGCCAATATCAGCGCGCTCGACCAGCCGCGTGCCAGCCCTCACTCGTCGACAGCGACACTGGGCGGCCAGTGTCACGACGCAGAAGACACGGCTACCACTGCTAGCATGGACAGCACACGCCAAGTCCAGACAGATACCATGGCCCAGCGAGCAGCAGGGCCTTCAAATGTGCATACAAATGTCAATGCCAATGCCAATGCCAATGCAAATACAAATGCAAATGCAGGTGCCAGTGCCAATTATAATCCGGCGACTACAGCGGCAGCAGCAGCAACGACAACAGCTGTAGAGGAGAGACTGGCAGAGGGGCCAGCTAGCAGCGCAGATAGAAAATCTGAGCATCGCACAAGAGAAACGGCCTACGCAACAACAACCGATACGCAAGCTCAGGGAGCTGGCAGCCGCAACATGCATCCTCGCGGCCTGTCACAGCCACAGACGTCGCCGCATATGTACCACCGGCAGCAACAGCAGCAGAATAGTGAGCACATCCAATTTGCCGATGCGCCACACGACGGCGCTAGTGTGCAGATACACGACGAAAACCCCGATGTCGATCGCTTTCAGAACAGTAGGCAGTATGGGCCAGAAAGTCAGTTTGCTGATACGCATGGCCAGCTTAATGGTGGACGGGACACATACATGCACTATCAACAGCAACATCAGCAGCAGCAGCATCAGCAGCAGCAGTCTGGGCCAAGGCAGGGAGGAGACAATCGTCGGCTGTCTGAGGAGCACCCGATGGCAGCTACAGGATACGGCGCTCCAGCGCACATGTCGATAAGCACCAACCGCAACATGGAGTCGCTGAGGCAGCAGAGCATCATGGAGCGCGAAGAAGAGGTGCTGGAGCTTGCCAGCGCGCAGCTGACCGGTGTGCCGCGGCGTAGCAATCGACCCTCGAGCATGGTGCCCCACATTTTCCTCAACGCAAATACGCCGGCCTATGCGCAGCAGCTGCGCAAGACAGAGCGCGTCTATGCGCATGCCCGCAGCATGGCCCATCCTCTGCTCGAGAGCATCTCGCGCTGCGTGGCTCTGCGTGAGCAGCGGCTGGCAATGGGCGTTCCGCGCGCGCACCCTCGGCCATGGGTATCGCGTCGCACGCTGGCCGAGCCGAGCGAGGTCGATCTGCAGGCCGAGTGGTGGGAGTCGCTGATGCCACCGCCGCCAAGCCAGCCAGCGCCAACCAAGGACCAGCGCGCATCGTCTGGCCGCAGCCAGCTAGCAGAGCTTCCGCACTGGGTGCTTGCGCCGGACGAGGCAAAATGCGCCGTGTACGGCCCCGATCTGACTACGCCTGCACTGGGCTCTGGCTTTCACGAAGCAATGGATCCGAGCTGCGAGCATGTGCGCGAGCTGCGTGCGCGGGCCAAGGAGCTCCGTCTCATTCGCCAGCAAGCGATGTCTGCCAACCGTAGCCAGACCGTGTCGTCGCTGCGCTCTCCTGCGCCGCAAACATCGTCTTCAACAGCACTGCTCGAGACATGGCGCGGCCGGCGTGTTCCAGGGTTGCTGAGCGTAGAGATGTACACTGGCGCTGCGCGGCCGCTCGAGCTCAGCAACATGCAAGTGCAACGTCAAAACTCGGAGCCGCTGGTGTCTTCGTCGCCTGACAGCATTAAGCTTGGGCGTGCTAACCAGCTTGCTGCGCCGTATCGTCGCTATGGCACGGTCTATGGGTGCACGACGCTTAATCCCACGACGTCTCGGTCTGGCGCAGCTAACGGTATACAGGCCATGGCTGGCGGCTCAGGCATTATCGGCCTTTCCAGCAACCTTCCCAGCAGTGCAGGCATGGCTATGCGTGGCCAGGATGGAGGCTTGCCGACGCGGAGCAGCATTGCAGGTGGCATGTGGGACAACGATCCTCGACGGTCCAGCTACTTTGACCGCCTGTCGATCGATGAGTCCAGGCCACAAGTTCTCTCGTCGTCAAACGCTCAAACTACTCCTGGCGGGTTCTTGCGAAGAGTCATATCTGGCCTGGCTGGCGGAACAGCTGCAGCCTTTGGCGCATCCCAGTAATAGCATCATAGTCTTAATACCTCTTTTCTTTTTCTTCAGCTTTATCTGATATCATTGATTTATTCATTTATTTTGTTCAGTTGTGTAGCTATCATTTAAGCAAAAAATAAAAATAAAAAATAGGGCGAAATGTGGATCTCAGGGATTGCCAAAGTTGGTGTCCTGGCTCATCTGGTAGTCGTCGCTAAACATGCGGATCACCTGGCTGACATAGTCCTTCCACGGAGTATTTGCATCGGCATTAACACTGGCACTGGCATTGTTACTAACACCGATGCCCGCATCGGCTGACGTTGTCGTTGTCGTTGTCGTTGTTGTTGTTGTTGTCGTTGTCTCTGTCTCTGTCTCTGTCTCTGTGGCTGCTGGAATGCTAGTCGTGATGCCCTGATCCAAAGAATTTGAGCTGGATATCTGACCAGCGCCCGAACCCATTTGCTGCTGCAATGCGGCAACAAATGAGCTAGTATCGCCTATCCCAGCGAGATTGAGATCAAACGAGACTGGTCCAGTAAACGGCAAGTTCCTGATAATATCGTCGTCAATCAGCATTCCGCCAAACTCCATCTGCGACGGTGCCACTGCTTCTCTGGCTGTGCTGTAGCCAAACGCATCACCAATCGAGCGCACCTGGCCAGCAGTGCCATGGCCGGAGATAAAGTAACTTGGCGGCGCAACAGCGGACGCAACTGCTGGTATGTGCTGGGAAAAGCCAGTGCTGCTCGCACTGAGATTGCCAGCAGATGACGAAGAAACTCCAGAGAAGGAGTCAGAGGTAACCATTGTTTCAGTTGACATTGCTGCTGCTGAGGACGAAGCAGGCAGCCCTGCTTGACTCTGAATGCGCGTGTCCGAAGAAGGCGCATAAAACGGCGGATTGCTGCCACTACTATTTCCAAAACCATTGCCATCGTCTCTTCTCTCTGCAAACACGCTGCTAAAGTCGCGGTCTTTACCGCTCCTACCACTTTGTCTGCTAACATTCAGGCCAGGAGGAGAACCCAGCGACGCCTGGCCATTGGGGCCACCGATGCCAAGCGGGAAATCAGCATTGGCAAAGAACTCCAACGCAGGCACAAACTGACCCAGCGACACAACAGCACCACGAGAGTTTGCTCTTAATATCTGCGAAGCAGAAAATGCAGAGGAAGAGGAAGAAGTGGAAGGCTGCTGCTCATTTAATTCTGTGGCACGTGCAAGACCAGAGACCGTTGTGTTGCCAGCGCTGTTGAGATCGACTGAGGTGTAAGGCGAGGCAGGCACAATGGGGCTTCCGTCCTTGTCCAGAGAGTTGCGCAGAGCGAGGATCTTGGTTCCTAGCGGCGGCTGCTTGTGCTGGTGGTGCACGAACGGATGGCTGCTTCTAGTCGATCCCGAAAACGCATTGCTGCTGGAATTCTGCGTGATATGCTGAGTGCTATGCTGTGGCGACGTATAGCTATATGATGTAATACTGGTCAGATTACCGGTACTCGGCCATCTTTTGGCTCCAGAAAGACGAGAATCGACTGATAGATGCGCATCCATGTCCACCTCCATCTCTGATTCCTTGGGTCTCTGGCGCGAATCAGGCGTATCATTAGGCACGGCAGGGTGCAGAAAAGTCGTTGCCTTTTTGCCGTGCAAAGATACGCCATTGAACGACGACCGACGCTGCTGATTACTAACGCCGGCTGCGTTATTGTGTTCTGCTGCATTTCTAGGCGATACGCCGCTGCTCATATCGTTCTTATCCATATCTGCAAACGAGCGCTCCTGTCTAGAAACTGTTGAAGCTGAAGCCGATGCAGGGACAGGGCTTTGGCGGAACATCTGCGACGAGGTCTGTGCAGTTCCCATCTTGCTCGATGCGTGGATATCGCGGAACTGAGCCCGGTTCTTGTACACATAGTCAGAAATCCCAGCGACCTCACGCTCGCGATCTTTGATCACACGATTGCAAGTCTCTGCTGAGTCATCGTTAACCGAATCCAGATCAATACTGTTGGCACGCACTAGCGCGCTGAGCATCGTATAGCATTTATACGAGACCTGCCAGTGAGCGCCAAGACGGCTCATGACATCGAGAGTGCGCTTAAGGAAACGACGAGCAAGCCAGCTCTCGGCAGCGACTATGACGTTATTGAGGTGCATCGTGCCAGCAGTAAACATCATGAAGGTCAAGAAGGGCATGATGTAGACGCGCGAGTGCTGGACAATGGCCTGGCCAATGAGCGAAATCATCTGTGCAGACAAGGTACATATCGAGTGGGACGGCAAAGGCGACGACGCTATGTTTAAACGAGCCGAGCCGCCGCTGGATGCAGAGCCACCAGGGCTTCCGAAATCAGAAGAGCCATGTATATGATGATCGTCCGAGACACTTGGTGATGCCTGGCTGGCCTGCTCTCCGAGCCTTGAGATAAACGGGCGATGCAGGAGAATCAGAGCTGTGTGGTAAACGATGTGGATAAGAGCGATGTACACGCATCGGGCGGGCCGGGTGGCCAGGATATCGTCGGTCGAGTACTGCAGATTGGCAGGCAGCGCTTGCTTCCAGCGACGGAGCTCGTGGTCCAGCACGATCAAGCGCTCTGCTCGCGAGTTTATATCGTGGAGACAGTACGACGACGCGTAGCTGCGATGCGGCTTGCATGTGTACATCTCGGTAAGGACATGGCCCAGGATGTGCAAAAGGTCCAGATAGTATTCGCCAGCTGGCTTGCTGCCCTGGCTGCGTAGCGGACGGCGAGAGCGTCTGGCGGCAGATGCGCTGTCTGAGTCTTCAGAGTCAGAGTCGCCAATAGTCAGGGCAGCATAGTCGCGCATGCGCTCGGCAACAGGGACATTGCGCTTGGGCTCGTAGATGCTCTGTCGCGATGCATAATGCTGCTGCTGCTGAGATGGCAGCGGTGACGACGGGCCAGGCTGCGACGACACATGCGAGCACTCGTCGGCTGTGGACAGAGAGCCGAGAAGCAGCTCGTTGTCGTCCTCGCCAAAGCGCGTTGGGTATGGAGCATCGAAGGTAAAGTCGCGGATAGACGTGGGGCGGCCAAGCGTAGCGCTGACCATGATGTCCATGATGTAGCAGCCCCACCATGCGCGCTGGCGGATTTCGGCTTCGGTGGCAGAAACGACCGACATTATATTGTTCTTTGCAACTCCCACATCGCGATGCAGGCCCATGTCGTAGGCCTTGCGGATGGCCATTCCAGAATACAGCCAGCTCCGCGTGGACATTGTGCCCTGCTCGTAAACAGACATCAGGAGAAGCGTTAGTATAGTCGCCAGGCTGTTGTGCGTGTATTGCTCGTCGAGATAGAGCTTTGCGCGCTGAAAGTGCACGACCATCTGGATTCGCGCTCGTGCCATCTCGCTCTCGTTGGTCGCTTCGCGGGCCTTGTATGTGGATGCTGCTGCAAACACAGCAGACATTAGAGCTGGAGACTGCGGTCGGTCTCTATCAAAAGCGCGTTGCAGAAAATGCGACTTGTAGAGAATGGGAAACACCGGGTGCACATAGCGGAAATACAGGGAAAGCAGAAGCGCCTTCTCGGCGCCATCGGGCATTGGGGGCTTACCGCTAGGCGGCATGTTGCGGGGCACAGCGACTATTTGCTCGCTGTAGCCAGGATTGGAAGCCTGCTTTGCTGCTGCTGATGTTGTCGCCGATACCCTAGCCATGTTTGCTGCAACTGCTAGTGCTTCGTAGCTGCCACTCGCCGCGTGCGGTGGTTTAGATCCAGCTCCAGCTCCAGCTCCAGCTCCAGCGCCCTTATCTGCGGCTATACTTGACCTCGTCTCTGCCTCTATGCCTTCTGCATTGGGGCCAGTGTCAGAGCTGGCCTCATTTTCGATTTCATTTTCGTTTCCGCGAGTAGGCATTGTCGAGATGGGAGGCCACCGGATCACGCCGTCGAGACCTTTTGTCAGACGAGGGCTGGCCTCGGAAGACATCAGGCTGCGATTGATGATGTACCATCCGCTGCTGTTGCCGAGATATCGCAGCGATCCAGACTGGTCCAGCGTCAAATGGCCAACTCTCTTTTCTAAACGAGTGAGGTTCTCTGTGCAATCGTCTTCCTCGCCGCTGCCATTGCCATTGCCATTGCCACTGCTATCATCACTCGCTCTGTCTGTCATCGTCATCTGCTGCTGCTGCTGCTGATGTCGATGGGCCTCTGCTTGCGAGTCATTATTGTCCGCATCATCCCCACCACCGTTGCCGTATGAGTCACTCTCACTATCTCCATTGTCAGCGTTTCTGAGTCTGTGTTTTTTCCTTGCCTCTGCTGATTTTGCAGCTGCCGCGACAGACGGCTCAATTTCGTAGTGCTGCCGATATGTATCAATAGCAGCAGAGATATTCGATGTATTGGATATGGTCCCTGGAGCTGGGGCTGGGGCTGGAGCTGGTTTTGTGCTTATAGATAGCGATAATGCAGGAGCTGGGGCTTTATCCAAATGCTGCTCCGTATTGTTGGCCCTGGATTCAAGCTCGCTCATACTCAGCATGCCAAACAGCTTTCCCGAAGCATCGCTTACAACGGCAGCCTCAGAGCCATCAGAAGACTTTAGGTCGTCAAGCACATGCCTCGCGGCATTAGAGTCGGTCATTATTAGGCCGCAAAGAAGCTCCTCGACCTTGTGAAGTCGGTTTTCAATGACTTCTATGTAGCCCTTTGGCGGACCACGCTTCTTTGTCGCGTCCAGGTATGTGCACTTGATCCCAATGGCACTGCAGTGCGTACATATGGGCTGTTTTCCATCGCATTTGACCTTTTTGCGTCGGCACCTGTCGCATGCACGCGAGACTCGCTGTCTCTTGCCATCTGCGGTGGGAATATGTAAGTCTGCTGCGGTCGCTGCTATTGTTGCCGTTGTTGTTGCTGAAGGCGATGTCATGGAGTTGCTGATTTCCGGCGTATCTGAAGATATTGTGTCTCTTCGCTGATCTGGACCGTAGTTATAGCTCATATGTAAAGATATTTAGCAAATAGAGAGGTAATAGTATAAGTCAATCAAACCAGCAGAAAAGAATAATAATAAACGAACAAGATGGTGGTAATAAAATGGGGACCTTTGAGAATAGGCAAACCAAAATCACCAATCACAAGCAAAAGCAGTCAAAAATAAAAAATAAAAAAATTATAGCTTGAGGGGAAAAAAGAAAATGGAGAAGCAAATGAGAAAGCTTGTTGGTTGAGTTTCACAAGAAAACCAGAGCTAAAAAGCTGCAAGGCAAAGCAATTCCATTTTATTGGATCTTTTCTACTGAGCCAAATTGCTTGATTTCTGCGCAAAATAATGAGTTAAGTCTGCATCGGGCATTCGTTCTGTGCAATTTGCACGGTCCCTTGCGCTTGAATACTTCTATTAACATTGTCACAGTATCTGGAACAGCCAAGTAGTAGCGATCTGTTGAACCGCTAAAAGCATTTTTTTTTACCTAAATCGCTTGCAAACACTTCATATCATGAACCTTGTTCTGCCAAGACAAGGGATCTCCTCATAGATGAACAAGAAAAAACTTGATTTTACCTTTTGATTGCTCGCTCACGTGGAGTCAGCCCATGAGCAGAAGCCGTGCATTGAAAGCCGCAAAAGATCCACGAAGAACACAAGGTAGAGAGCGGAGTGCTTTAATCCTTGCCCGACAGATCTGCTCTCTTGCGCTGCTCTTTTTAATATACACACATACAAATAAATAAGGTATCCCATCTATTCGCATATAACATATCAGAGAGGATGAACCCGGCAGAGCTAGGGCCCACACAACGACCACTACTCAAAAGCACAGAAAAGATAATCTGCATCCAGAACAAAGTAGGCCTGTACGAAGGCAACCAGAGGGACGAGGAGCATGACAGTGGAACCGTGTATTTGACCACACACAGATTGTTCTATGTCGACCAGCAACTGCCACGCGAACGGTCACTTGTCCTCGAGCTATCGTCGATCGACCGATGCACTTTGCATGGCGGGTTTCTATATACATCGAGCAAGATACATTTGTATCTGAAGCCGCAGTCGGTCTTGGAAAGCGTGAGTGCAGGCAGAGAACATGCGAGAAATGGGAGCGGAACCATGGGAGAGGCCCGGGGTATTGCGGCACCAGGTGTCTCGAGGTCGCAGAGCGCAGGCCCCTCAACTGCTTTGGGACAAGGACAGCAGCAACAGCCTGGGGCTTCTCCTCGGGCACCGGTACTGGACTGGAAGTGCACGATCTGCGAGAACGTGAACAAGGGCGGCGTAAAATGTACTCTATGCGGGGTGCCACGGCAGAACGGGTCCGAGGAGGTTTTGGATGCAGACAGCACTCATCTGAATGCGCTTCTGAATGAAATGGGAAATAACGCTATTGAACAGAGTCCAATCCGCTGTCCCATATGTACGTTTGACAACCACGGGAGCATGAAGACATGCGAGATGTGCGACACGGAGCTTCCGCAGACCCCCGATGACACAGCTGCAGCAACAAGCAGCGATGCGACATCTATAGGCACGCCGCAGTACCCAAGACTGCGGACGGCTGAGCAGGCGAGTGCGTATAGAGACGCTAGCAACTTTGTGACGCTGATCAAGCTGTCGTTCAGGGCTGGCGGAGCATCTGCGTTTTACACGTCGCTGAAGGAGGGCGTCAGCAACTCTGTGTGGCTTGTGGTTGGCAATGGTGATTTTTGGGAACCCGACCAGGCCCAATCGCAGTTACAGCAACAGCAGCAGCCAGTGACGCCTGGTAGCATGGCTAGTGGGCGTGACCGGCGACCAGCTGCTGGCGGCATATCGACGATCGTCAGCGCGGCGCACGAGACGGAGCGAGCGCGCGAGAACACAGTGCGATCAGCGTTCCTTGATCTCGACGCACTGACGGAAAAGGCCAACGAGATAATCAGCATGGCCGAGCACATCGCCACGCAGCTCAACTCACCAGCAGCCAGCAAACTGCACCGGACGAGCGGGATGGAGAGCGACGAGGACAATGCCGAGCGCATGGACGCGTTCCGACAGTACCTGTTGGACCTGGGCATCGACAGCCCGGTGACCAGGGACACTGCGGGCGCTGTTTTCCATGAAGAACTGGCACGTGAACTCTGCGACTATCTGGAAAACTATGTGTCGCAGTGTGGAGGCGCTGTGGCTCTCGTCGACGCTTACTGCTTGTATAACCGTGCGCGCGAGTTCTCGCTGGTGTATCCGGCAGACTTTGTGCAGGCGTGTGAAAAGTTCGAGGCTCTGCAGCTGCCCCTGCGATTGCGCGAGTATCCCAGTGGGCTGTTGGTATTGGAGGATGCTGGCTCGGCTAGTGATGCGCTGATTATATCGCGGATCAACAACTATATCAAGAGCTTCGGTCCTGTCACGGCTAACGACCTGGCTGCGATCGAGGACTGTCCGCTGAATCTGGCCGAGGAAAGGCTGTGGCTGTGCGAGCGCGCTGGCGAGCTGTGTCGCGACGAGAGCGTCGAGGGCATCCGCTTCTACGAGAACGTCTTTCTAAGCGTGGTGAGTCGCAGAGACGGGTCTGAGTATTTGTAAAGAAAATGTGTAAAAAACAACAGAAAACACAGATGCTTAAAAAAATGAAATATGCAAAATGGGCGTCTCTTGCACTTGAGCCTGGGTCATGAGCGGGGCTGCCACCACCAGGCCTCGATGGCATCGACAATGTCGGCTTCGCGACGGATCCAGCCGTGGTCGGCGTTGGGCACGCGCACCACAGCCACGGCTTGCGCAGCTGCTTCAAGCGATTCAGCATCATTGGCAGCAGAAACAGCACTAGTGACGGCCTGGACAGCACAAGCCCACAGCTGGTCCCACCACCTGCTATAAGCTGCGATGGACGTGTACGAGTCGCAGGTGCCAGCGACAAACAGCGTGCGCGATGCGTGCTCAGCGCCAGCAGCGTGTGCGGCAGCAGCAGCGGCAACCGAGTCGGCGATGCGCTGCAGGTACCACGAGCGCTTGTGCAGAGCCAGAGCCCAGACCACGCCGTACGGGTAGCTGATGTGCGCGTAGTCGATGGCCAGCAGCGGGTACTCCGTGGGCGCGATCGCAGCCGAGATCATAGCGCCGTAGCTGTATCCGCACAGCAGCGTACTAGCGACAGATGGCAAAGGCACGCCGTCAAGTGCGTCGACGTCAGCATTGGCATCCAGAAAGCCGCGCGCCTGCATCTGCAAAAGCAGCGATCGTCGCGCAGCCGCTGGGTGCCGGTCCGGGTGCAGGAGGAGCTTGCGGCTGCTCAGCATGTCCAGGATCGAGCGCAGGTCCTCCTGCTCGGCCACGCCGGTCCACGACGTGCGGCCCTCGGAGCGCCCGGCGCCGCGCAGGTTGAAGGCGACGGTCAGCGCGACGCGGCGGCCCAGGTGGCTGTCGATGTCGGCGATGACCTTGTTCTGGAAGCGGCCGCCCAGGGGCGCGTACGGGTGCAGAAAGACGATGGCGCGATTCGAATCGACTGGCTGGTTGGCGGGTGCATCGCTGTGGGCGCGTGTGTCTGTGTCTGTGGGCGCGTACGGTCGGGCCACGGTAAAAGTAACTACGGCTTCCAGCGCGCGGCCGTCCAGGCGCGACGGCACAAAGATGGCCAGCTCGAAGGTGTCGATCAGCATAAGCGAATAAAAAGAGATGAGCTGAAGAAAAGAGGTGATGGTGGGGAGCTGGGGGATGGAAGGGCTGTGTCGCTTGTTTGTTTGCAAAGCAGGCAGCTGGATAAAAAAGAAAATAAGAAAAGACGCTGCTGGGCCTGTTTGGCTTGGTACCGGTACCAGCAACGGCTTTATGGCCCTAGCCTTCGTTCCAACCACTTTGTCTCGGCCCTTATTCCTTTGCTCTTATGCTTTTACGGCCTTTGCTCTTATGCTTGCGGCCTTTGCTCTCTCATATAGCTAGTCGTAGTCGGGCTTGGCGCCGTGCCTGCGGCGTGACCACCACAAAACGGAGCGGTGGGGAGGCAAAGAGAAAAAAGCTTGCTTTTACACAAGGGAAAAAAATGGTTTGCTTTTGCAGCGCCAGCTCTTTTTCTTTTTCTGCTTTCTTTTCCACCACGCTTTCCAGTCCGCCGTCTATATATACGCCCC
>JANBOH010000173.1:0-32268 GCA_027478445.1 Coemansia asiatica | reverse complement strand
ACAAAACCAAAATAAAATATCAAACGATTATCATTGAATATCTGGTCTATCCATAAACTCAATTTTATTGCTGTCCACGACCTAGTTGTCTAGGTCATCTAGCAAACGTGTACATACAAAAATATTTGTTAGCGCAGTGCTCTGATCACAGGAATGCACCTCTAAGGAAAGTAGCTAGAGGCTACTGGGTGTGGAGGGTAAGTACATATATTGTTAACTATTTGTCGTTCTTTCATTTCATTTATTTTTATTGAGTTAAATTTGGTGATATTAAAAGACAATATAACTAACGAATTCCTTTTTTATGCATTTTTTCTATGTATGATCCATCTGAACATAAATTATTTCACATTTGTGACTTTTTCTATAAGGGATTTGGCCGTAGTGTACAAATTGTATTGCTTTTTTTTCTGTACAAAAAAAGGGGGGGTGAAAATTAGATTGTTTGGTGATCGGTACTAGCACAAGCAGACAAGGGGAATGACTCGTCAGAGTCCTTGAGCGATGGAGAGCTGATGGGGGATGCGTGTGGGGTGCTTACAGGCGTTGCTTCTGCTGATGCTGGGAAAAGAACAGGGCGACGCAGAAAGTTGCTTAAAGTGGACCTGTCTATGAGAGGCCGGGAGTTGTCGACAACAAGCCTGGTGTGGCTGTGACTAGGTCGCCTGTCGCTTGAGGCTAGAACAGGCGGTGCCAAGCTCTCGGAGGCCGTGGTGTCGTTGCTATGAACCGACGCGCTGCAGCTGCTTGATGTCGATACGCTGGAATTGCTATCTAATTGCGCATTTGCCGCGTATGCGACAGAATTGGCAATGACCGAGTCGTAGGTGGGCGGCAACGGGTCAAGCGTGGGCACAGCGACCCTCTGGTCCAGCGACGACTTTGCGTAGGTAGGGAGCTCAGCGCGCGGGCCGTGGGTGGTGTCGATGATGATGGGGACGACCGAGACAGGAACGCTTATCCACAGAGTATGCGACAACCCAGCTGGATCGCGGAAGTGAATCGCAAACTTGAGCTTATGAGTGACCTCGATGTAGGACGAGAGATGATCGTACTGCAAGCGCCGTGGATCGTTTGGTACGCTGAGACTAAGGGTTTCCTCGATGGCATGGGTCAGCTCTATGCCCGCTACGGGCGCGCTCTGCGGCTTGGTTTTAGACGCATGGTTGGGTAGCAAAGGCGCTGGCTCTGGTGTTTCTGGCTCTGGGGCCACGAACGGCGTATACGCAGGAGCAGTGGAAGCGGTGGCCGGTGCGCTTTCGGGATGTTCGTGCAGCAGGGCGTCCTCTAGCATGGTGCCTCTTGACCTGGGCACGATCTCTGCAGAAGAGACCATGCGTGAAACGGTCTTTTCGGCGTCGCCCATGGGCCTGTGGCAGCGGACGTACTCTTTGAGCACGACGCCGACCTTAGTCAGACGCATGTGCTTGGCCAGGGGCTGGAATGTGATTTTTGCGTGCATCTTGTCGCCTGGGGTGAAAGTGTCAGCGTCGGTCGAAATGTGAAAGTCGAGCTTGTCTCGCCAGCGGTTTTCGACGTCAACGGCGCCAGTTCCAAAGCTGCCGTCGACGGCCAGGTCTCGCTTGACCGTGACTGGCCAGGAAGCGCTGATGTTGGGCATGATGCCAGAGCGGCGCAGCGTAGCCTTGAGCTGGTACGCGACGTTTGCGTATGGCAGCGTTATCGACTCTGGAAGGTAGCCAGGGAACACCAGCGAGAAGGGGAACACGTGGCGACCAGCATCCCAGGTCTCGGGCTTGCCTCCGTCAGCAGTAGTGAAGAAGGTCCATTTGTGCGCAATTGGCGTGCTTTCGCGATGGAAGACTGATGAGACAGTGCCATCATTGTCTACAGGGGGAAAAGGCGATAGATTTGCAGCGCATCTGCATATTAGTCCTATGCAAAATAAATAAATAAAAAAAAAAACAGGCTTGCGGCAATGGCACTTTTTTTCTGGGACAGAACAATGAGCGTGACCAAGCGTTTGCGGAGCTCAGAGCATGTGAGCAGCTTGGCTCTAGCTAAAAAGTGGGAAGGTGGTCGCTGACGCGGGTGCAGCGGTGCTTGCATAAGCGTTTGCATAAGCGTTAGCGCTGATGCCTGAAGCACGCGTGCTTGCGTGCCTGCGTGGCCTGGCTGTCAGCTGGGCAGAGTTTAGCCCCTTTGCGGAATTGCGCACAGAACAAGGGACACATGAGCCAGGAAATGAACCGGCACGCAGGCAGGGCATAAGCAGTGCTGTTCTGGTAGCGTAGCAACGGCTCTTTTTATTTAGCTGGCTACTGCTTTCTCCGGGCTGCGCAGCCAGCGCAACGGGGCAGAAGCAGAAGCTGCAAGGGGGGATTTGCCAATTCCGGTGCGATCATCATGCCACTCTCCCCCACATCACAGCGCAGCACAGCCCAGCACAGCACAGCACAGCACAGGGATGTAGGGGAAGCTGCGACGTGTTTTCAGGGGGCAGGCAGACAGGACGGTGTTTCATGTATCGTCTGCAGAAAAAGAAAAAAGAACCAAGGAAAGAATAAATATTTTGTGTGTGGATAGGCAATTGGTACTTACGGTATTCCCATTCCAGGCGCTCATGGCCCTCGAGGACCAGCTTGAGGCCCTTGACGCGAATCGGCTCTGTTAGATGCACGACAAGCTGGCCCGAAAACAGGGTGCTGCGGGCATCGTCAGCCAAGCCGCGCAGCACGATGTCAGGCTGATCCAGGCTGAGCTCCAGCCGACTGCTTCCGCTTTTGATCATTGCAGGCATGCGTCGGCGCGAACAAATAAATATACAAATGTTAATGTGTGGATGTGAAGATGTGTGTATTTGCGAGTATGTGCAAGCAAGAAGGACAAATGTGCAAGAAAGGAAAGAAAGAGCAGGGGGCAGCTTCCGAGAGCCCGCTTATAAATGCGCGACTTGCCCAGCTGGCAACCAGGGTAGAAAAAAAAAGTGGGGCGTGTCTGTATGTGCGTCTATATGTGTGTCTGTAGGCGGTTGTCTGTGTGTGTCCTTTCGCGAACGGAGACGGTTGAGCTTGGGCCGATGCAGAAAGGGGAAAGCGAACGAATGAATGAACAGGCCTTTGTCCTTTTTTTTGCAAGAAGGCAGGCAAATGGCAACTGATTGGATGGAAGCGCAAAGACAAATGCTACAAAAGCGAATAAGGCACAAAACAAGGGGGCCATGCAGGCAGGCGGATTGGGCAGAAAGTGGGTGAGTGTGCTGCTTCGTTGGCGGTGCCCGTCGCCGCTGCTTAAATACCGCGGGCCTAAATGTGCAAAGCGTATGGCTTGACACCTCGCCTCTTTCGCTGGGCGCCAAGTCGCAGAGCATTGATCAGAAGATTTGCCAAATCCACAGCAGACTTTGCAAACTTGGCTGACTTGGTTGACTTGATTGACTTTTTGCAGAGCTTGCTCCCGTTGTGTCCTATTCTGTTCTTTCCTGCCCTTTCCTGCGTCAGTGGGCAGATATACAAGTGCGCCTCTGGCTGGTGGGCGCATCAGCCACGCGCATGGGCTGAGCGCTGAGTGCGGCTGAGCACTGAGTGGGTGGCTGGGGCGAATAGGCTACGCGAGCGCCCTGGCCGCCTCCCATTGGGCCACCTGCCACATGGGCACGACGCGCGGCGATACGTGGTATGTGCGGCTGCCGAACAGGCTGATGTCGCCGTAGTCGGACCGGCACACCTCGTCGATGCTCTTGGACCGGCGCCGCCGCAGCGCGTCTCTGTCCTCGGGGAACTCGAGCGCGCTCTTGCCCTGCACAAGCGACGCAAAGAACTTTCTCTTGTGCTCCCACCACCCCAGCCGCCGCACGCCGCCGTCGCACACGGGCGTCAGGATGCCGCCGCGGTTCCACGGGTGCTGGTTCCAATGCTCCTGCAGCTCCTCGAACCGCGCAAACGGCGCCTGGCACACCGCGATGGGGCACCGGTACGCAGCCCCGATCGTCGGCACGCCGTCCATCGTGGCCACGCGGAAGTAGTCGTGCCGCGGCCGCCGCCTGCCCGCGTCCCTGCTCGTGCTGGGCCGCGCAAAAAACTCCATCGACGGCAGCCGCCACGACGCCCTGGCATCGGCCCTGGCATCGGCCCTCGTCTCGCCCGTCGACGTACTGCTGCGGCCCGCCGGTCCATCAGTGCTCTCGCTGTCAACCGCTGTCTGCGCCGAGTCTGTCTGCGATGTGCTCGCTGGTGTCTGCGGGCCGCGCTGGTCTCTATGACGAATAATCTCCTCGATGTCCAGCATCGGCAGCTCTGGCCCGGCCCGCGTCCATGGCCTGTCGACGCGTGTGATGACTGGTGGCGACCTGGGCACTGGCACAGCTGGTTGCGCACCCGCGTCGCTGCAGCTGCGTATGCGCTGCCTTCGCCGACGGCCCAGTCTGCCCAGCAGCGTCTCTGCAAAGCTGAAGCCTGGGCTGTCCTCTGCCTCGAGCCCCAGGTCCATCTTTGGGCCCCGCAGCCGCATGGTGCTATATATCATCGCAAGACTCTAACTGAAAAAATGAAAAAGGAAAATGACGCGGCTTTGTGTGTTATTGATAATGGCTTTGTTGAAAGAAACCAAAAGAAAGACAAAGGACAGCGGGTGCTGGGTCGCCAAAGCAGGGTCTGACAAGGGCCATCTGCAATCTACCACTTCAGAAAAGAGATAGATTGCATGTGTGAAAGCGGGCATCAGCGTATATGCAGACGCTGCAGGCTTTTGCATCAAGACGCGCGGCTCGCTCCTCGACGGCTCCTTTCTGCGAGTCGGCTCCAGAAACATAAATAAAGGTTTTTTTTTGGTTGCTATTGAGAAAAGGAAAAAAAATAAAAAAAAATGTAAGAATAAGAAAAAGAAAGAGGTCGAAATAAAAGAACCTTTTAGTTGGTGTCGGGACGATAAACGCCAATGACAATGGCGTGGTCGCGCTCGTAGGGCTCCAGCGTCAGCTGCTCCTGGGGCTTGATCTTGTCCTCCTGCAGCTTCTTGACCTCGCGCGCAAACACCTTGGACGCCTCGACGGTCGAGTCGATGCAGTTTGCCTTGATCGAGATCACGATGTGGCCGCTGTTCTTGAGGAACTGGTGCGCGTTCAGCGCAATGATGCGCGCCTGGTCGGGCTGCGCAACGTCGGCAAAGATCACGTCGACCATCGGCACAAGCATGCGGTATTTCTGTGGGTAGCGCGCGTCCTCGACGATCGGCACCACGTTGGTACGCTTCTTGGCCATGTTGATCAGGTCGCGTCCCGACCGGTGCGAGAACTCGACCGCGTACACGGCGCCCTCGGGCCCAACCACGTCAGCCACGTGCGACACGGTGGTGCCCGACGCTGCGCCCAGATACAGCACCTTCTTGCCCGGCGCGATGTGGATGTGGTCGACGCCGCCCAGGACACCCGCTGCGATCTTGGAGCGGAACGGGTTCCACACGCGGTACTCTGTTTTGGTGCCGTCGGGGCCGTCGACAGATATCCGCTTCTCGCCGTACACGGACTCGCCAGGAACAAGGTTCTTGGTGACCAGCAGGTCCTCCTTGCCGCGTGCAACGAAGATGCCCGCGTGGCGGTGCGGCTCGACAATGACCTTGGCTCCACCGCGCGCTCCTCCACGAGCTCCTCCACGCCCACCACGCGCTCCGCCACGAGCTCCTCCACGTCCGCCGCGTGCTCCACCGCGACCTCCACCGCGTCCTCCACGGTCTCCGCCGCCAAAGCCTCCGCGGCCACCACCACGACCACCACGGAATCCACCACGACCGCCGCGGTCTCCACCACCAAAGCCACCGCGGTCTCCACCGCCAAACCCACCACGGCCGCTGCCGCCAAAGCCGCCACGGCCACCCCGGAAACCACCGCGATCACCGCCGCCAAAGCCGCCGCGTCCACCACGCTGAGGGAATCCCATTTTATTTAGTTTCTTGTTATTTGGATCCGGGTCCTGAGTAAATGTCTGCTAGTGCAAGAGGAAAAAAGCAAGGGCAAAAGCAAAAGCAAAAGCAAAAGCAAAAACAAAAAGCGTCTGTCTTGTTAATCAATGTGCAGTATGAATACAAAGAAGACCTGGTGCTTTAAATTAGGCACTGGAAATAATAATAAGGCTAGCGAAAGAAAATTAGTAAATAGTATTGGCAGCTGTACTAGACAATTATACAAAAGAGAAAAGAAGAAAAGCGGTTCGGGCGGATCCAGCCTGAATCTTTCTTTATTTTTTTTTTTTTGCTTGCTTGCTTGCTTGCTTTTGTACCTCTTCGCTTTGCTGTATCAATAAGCCCTCGGCAGCGCCTATTTTGGACCTTTTTTTTTTACAAATTGAAGAGAAAAAAAAAACTTTTTTTAATTGAAAAAATCTCTGATCTGCGTGATCCCGAATTTGCGGTGCTGATCAGATCAGGAGCCTGTGATTTTGTGATCTGGGGATCGCAACGCAGCAAGCACGAGTTTGTTTGCTTGCAAACAATATTAGCCAGTTATGTAATAGGGGAAGTTGTTGCCTCAAACAATCCTGGCTGTGCGCCGTTACACAGACGCAGGAAATGCAAGCGCTGCAGGGCCTAGATAAACCGGTGCCCTTGTTTAAAAGCAGCACAGCAGCATCTGACAGCAGCCAAGAAATCTGAGAAAAAAATGAAACATTTCGTCTATTTTCCAGATAATATTACTACGAAGGCCCATGTTATTATTGTAATTAACATATATCTAGTTTCGTTTTCTTGATCGCTTATCCAACATTGTATTGCTAGACCATCCCCACCCACATATCCACCCACAACCAACAGCACAACCAATTCCAGCAAACCGACTCTGCTGCCCCTTCACTTGACTTGAAACATGATGCTCGGTGGATTGTTCGGCGGCAGCCTTATCCCCTCGCAGAACATGTACGACCCGCTGACGTCGCAGCGCATGATTCTGCAGCGCAACGCAAACTACGTGCTGCGCGTGCGAGCAGGGCCAGACATGCAGCATCTGGAGACGGTCGACGTCAACTACGAGCGCGTGCCGATGAAGATCGACACGCCCAACTTCAAGGGCTACGTTAGCGTGCGCGTTTTCGGCTTCAACGGCCTGATGGCCGATCCGTGCCACCCGCCGCCAGCGCACGCTGAGTACTTTGCCAACGGCTTCAGCCGCAAGGCGCTGTACTCGATCCAGGTGGTCGGACAGTTCATCGGCCACGGGCTGACTGCCGACGACATCATGTTTGGCAACTACTTTGACCAGCGCCTGCCGCTGCCGCCGTTTTCAGGGCTGTTCGAGTGGTTCATGAAGCGCATGGACCGCACGCTGGTCCTGGACATGAAGTCAGACACGCCCTCGGCCACAAGCCCGCTGCTGTCGACCGTGCAGAAGCTGTCGTACTGGAAGGCCGAGCTACACGGGTCCGAAAGAGAAAGCCTGCCCGAGGTCAACAACAAGGTCCTGCGCGAGCTCAATCCCATCGACGGCGCATTCGACGGCGCAGGCCGCGTGGCCGAGTACTTCCCGATAAAGGACTCGCTCAACAAGGACAGCAAGAAGCGCCGCCGCTACTTTGAAAAGGCGTCGCACCGCCAGAGATGGAAGATCCGCTCCAGCGACATGTACGCCTTCGACTTTTACTCGCCCTTCATCGACGTCAACCACCAGTGCGTGCGCATGCCCAACGCCGTCGTCGAGCCCATGCCCTTCTTCGACGCTGACATGCCGCTGCGCTACGAGTGCCGCTCGCGAGACGGCCGCCACACCTTCTTCATCGTGCAGTTTGAGCTGATCCCCGCCTCCAGGACCCGCCCCCTCAGCTCGTACCAGAACCGCCCGCGCCGCCAGTACCGCGACAGCGGCTACGAGCGCGAGATCCTCGACCCGCCGCCGCCATACACCGAGGAGGCCTAGAGCGCCTTAGCACAACCATAGCTCTCTTTTCGGAACGAGTGTGAATGAGTGGGTGAGCGATTGAGTGATTGAGTGATTGAGTGGGTGAGTGGGTGAGTGGGTGAATACGAGCGTCTGCTGTGCACAGAGCAGGAGACACGAGGCTAGCCCTCTTCTCCGCCTTCATGTGAAAAAGCGTGTGATTCCGCTCACTTGCTAGTTTTTTTTCTACTTGTTTTGCCCCCACTTAATGCGCTTTTTCATTTCATTCTTTTTTCTTTGGATGCCTGTGCCTGCCTTGCTGTGCTGTGTTGATTGATGCGATGAGACCCAATTCGGAAATTTTTATTTATAAAAGCAACGGTCAAAAATAGGCTTGTGCTTTCTGCAAGACAGCATCCTTTCTTTGGAAAAAATGGGATCGACAGCACAGACCTGCGCTGCTTTTGGCATACGGGCGCTAAGGCGGCTCCTCCAAGCGCCGTCGAAACCCGTCCATCTGCGCACATCCTGGCCAAAAAAGGAGATGCAGCCAGTAGAAAGCAGGAGCACATGAAAATAGGCCTTGTCTCAAAAGCCTGCACTGAATGTTCCACAGCTGCTTGGGCGCTTCTTAAGAAAGAAAAAAAGGGGAGGAATGAGCAATTGCAAAACGCGTATACAGATGCAAACGCATATACAGAAGCATATGCAGATGCCAGCAGCAACCACATTAAAGATAGGATGTCCCCCTGACAATGACCGGCCTGCCGGCGCTTCTTCATCACATCTGTCTCTTTGGTTCTGCTCAAACCCTTTCTTTCTCTTGTTTTATTTTTTATTTTTGCTCTTTTTTTATACATCTCTAGTCTCTCAAGCTTCTTTATCTTTTTTTTTGTACTTATTCTGTCTTAACCATGGCCTCCTCAGCCGCCAACTCCATCCCGCAAAAGTCCTACCGCGTGCCCAACTCGGAGGTTCCTGGCAGTACATGCATCCTGCGCAACCCGGCAACCAAGGACCAGCAGGTCGCTCACGGCGTGCGCGACTACTACCCCGATAACGTGTTCGGCATGCTACAGGAGTCCGCAAAGAGATACGCCGACCACGACTTCCTGGGGCGCCGCATCTACAACGCAGACACAAAGGCTTTTGGCGATTTCCAGTGGATCACCTACAGAGAGGTCTATGACCGCGCGCTCAAGATCGGAAGCGGCCTGGTGCATCTGATGCAGAAGCATGTGCGCCCCAATGCCGATATCAACTCGCTGACGCGGCTGCCGCTGGGCATGTACTCGATCAACCGCGTCGAGTGGGTGCTGGCCGACTACGGCGCCGTCTCGCAGAACTGGTACGCAGTTGCTCTGTACGACACCCTGGGCGCAGACTCGATCGAGTACATCATGAACCACGCCGAGGTCGAGATCCTTGTGTGCTCGATGGACAAGGTGCCCAAGATCCTTGGCATTCGCCATCTGCTGCCAAGGCTCAAGGTCGTCGTGTCCATGGACAGCTTCTCGCCAGACTCTGCCGACAGCGCGCTGCCAAGCCCATTCAACACCAGCAGCATCACGGTGCTGCGCCAGTGGGCCGCTGCTGTCGACATCGCGCTGTATGACCTAGCTGCTGTCGAGGGCCTGGGCGCAGAGTTGCCGCTGCACCCGCGCGTACCCAAGACCGACGACGTCTTTTGTCTGTGCTACACGTCAGGCACCACCGGCACGCCCAAGGCCGCCATGATCATGCACCGCCAGCTGGACTATGTGCAGCGCACCGTGCCCCAGGTCGTGCCGATAACAGGCCCGCCCGTGGCCCTGTCGTATCTGCCGCTTGCTCACATCTACGAGCGCTTCACGCAGATCTACAACATGTCGTGCGGCGGCCGCATCGGCATGTACTCGGGAAATATGCTAGCTGTAGTCGACGACCTGCAAGCGCTGCGCCCCAACATGTTTATCAGCGTGCCGCGCATGCTCAACCGCATCTACGATCGCCTGGTTGCAGGCACCGTCCACGCGCCAGGCCTGACCGGCGTCATTGCTCGCCGCGCCGTTGCCGACAAGCTGGCCAATCTCGAGGCCGGCAAGGGCAACACGCACATGTTCTGGGACCGCGTCATCTTCCGCAAGATCCGTGCTCTGCTGGGCGGAAACCTGGAGTTTGTGCTTACTGGCAGCGCCCCCATCGACAAAAACGTCCTGCAGTTTCTGCGCATCTGCTTCTGCTGCCAGGTCACCGAGGGCTGGGGTGCCACCGAGACCTGCGGCCTGGGCATCGTCAACGTCAGCGACGAGAACCAGGCCGGCCGCATCGGCGTGCCCCAGCATGCGATCGAGGTCAAGCTGGTCGACATTCCCGACATGAACTACTATGCCACCGACAAGCCCTGCCCGCGAGGCGAGCTGATGGTCCGCGGACAGGCCGTCTTTGGCGGCTACTACAAGGACGCCGAAAAGACCAAGGAGACCATCCTTGAGGACGGCTGGCTGGCCACCGGCGATGTCGGCCGCATCAACCCCGACGGCACCATCTCGATCATTGACCGCAAAAAGAACATCTTCAAGCTGTCGCAGGGCGAGTACGTGGCCCCCGAAGCCCTCGAAAACGTCTATAGCAACGACTCGCTTGCCCTGCAGATGTTTGTCCATGGCGACTCGCTGCAAAGCTCGCTTGTTGGCGTCGTGGTCCCCGACCCAGAAGCTTTTGTGCCGTGGGCCCAGAAGATAGCTGGCAACATCTCTGCGTCCTTCGAGGCCCTGTGTGCCAACGAGGCTGTCAATACCGCTATGCGCGATCGCTTGGCTGCCCTTGGCCGCAAGTCCAAGCTCCAGGGCTACGAGATCCTCAAGGCCATCAAGATCGAGCACCGGCCCTTCGATGTCGAGACAAACGGCATTCTCACCCCGACAATGAAGCTGCGCCGCAACATTGCTGCTGACTACTACCGCGCAGACATTGACTCAATGTATGCCGCTATCAACAGCAAGGGGCAGCAGCAGTAGTAGATACACTCTGCAATCTCTAATATCTAATCTGTAATCTCTAATATGTAATCGACAATATTTAGCAAACTTACAAGCAAAAAAAAAAAAAGTAGAAAGGAAATGAAAAAATGATAGCTGCACGTGCCCATGCCCATACTGCATCTTGGTGATTGCAAGCATTTCTTGATTGAGCCCACTTTTTTTTGGTCCTTGGATCAAAAGTTTCTTCAATTTCACCCTCGTCTTTTTTTCTTTTTCTTTTCTTCTTTTGTTCACTTGTCTCTAGCTAGCTAGCAAAGTCGCAATACACAGCATTATTATCTCAGATTTTTACGTATGGCTGTCTTTCCAGTAACTATTATAGAGTCCAGCCCGCAGGGACTAATGGCATTTGTTGCCGAAAGCGACTTTACAGTGACGGACTCTGCTGGCAAGGCCATTGCATCGACTATTGACATGGGAGCTAGTAGCGACGATGCTGCGGTAGCTAAAATCGAGGGTCCTGAAAGCAAAGAAGCTATTCGTGCAGCGTGCTTCTCTCGGAACGGTGCTCTTTTTGCAGTCTGCACAAACGAAAAGGCCATACTGATTTACGAGACTGCCAGCTGGTCGTTAAAGCGCAGGCTAGTATCCGAAAAACGCACTAATGCTTTGTGCTTTGACCCCGAAAGCAAGTACCTGATTACTGGCGACAAGTTTGGAGACTGCCACCGGATCTCCGTAGACAACAGCAACGACAACGACAATGGCAACGACAACGACAAGCCCGAGATCCTGCTTGGCCATGTCTCGATTCTGTGCTCGGTCGGGTTTAGCTACGGCTCTAAGCCCTATATCCTGACCTGCGACCGAGATGAAAAGCTGCGAGTGAGCAAATACCCCAATGCCTATAACATCCAAGCATTTGGCCTTGGACACCGCGAGTTTGTTACATCGGTTGCAACTGCGCCATTTGCCTCAGAAATCGCTGTTACAGGCGCTGGCGATGGCACAGTCAGGCTGTGGAGGCTCGAAACTGGAGAACTTTTGCAGACTGTTGAGCTGGACTCTCTTATGCGCAAGTACTACGAATCTGGAAAGGCCAAGTGTGGAGAAAACACAAGAGAGGACCGCACTGCCGCAACGCAGCGCTACGGCGTTCTGCGCGTAAGGTCCTCTGAAAGCCTGCGTTCTTTTGTCGCCGTTGTCGAGAGAATACCTGCTGTGCTTGTTCTGCCCATTGGCGACGACCTTATCTCTTTTGGGGAGCCGGTGCTGGTCGACATTGAAGCTGCACCAACCGACGTCGCTACTACTGAAGATGGGTTTGTTGTGTCTTTTGAGCCCCACACGGCTGCAAATCAGGAGGAGGCACCTGCCATTGTCGCTTATAAGAAGAACAGCGCTGATTACGCTGTTGACGATGCCCTTACTGATAGCCTTGCATCCAGCGTAGCAACACCACAAACCGTTAAACAGGTCCATGTCCCATCGATCTTTGTCTGGGGCAACAAGCAGTTCCTTGAGCGACCCCAAGGCGAAGAGGAAGAAGAGCACGAAGAATGAAAAATGTGGATGATGGAGATATAGCACACGAATAATGAGACCACAAAACAATATATAAAAAAACAATATATTTTACTTGCGTGAAGATGTAAAAAAAGCACTGGAGAAAGAAATTAGGCATAGAAATGTTTTGGGAGATGTTACGAGACAAAGCGACGCTTCAAAAGAGTGGCTTCGCCTATGTTCAGCGCAAACTTGCCGTTTTTGTTGTTGGATGCTGCAGCGTTGGTAGTCGCGGCGGCTATAGCTGCCTGCTTGGCAGCCCTGGTTGTCATGCCGCCATTGGAGCGGTGCTTCTTGACAGGCAGATCCAGAACGCGCGATATAAGGTTAAGATCAGCCTCGGCTGCATGCAGATCAACAGGGCTGCCAAGGGTGGTTCCTTGCCAGCAATGGCGCTGCTGGATAGGCGTAGCAACGGCCTGGATATTGACCCATCCGCTGGCCAGATTCTGCGTCCGGGGCGTGGGCGGCTCGCGCGGACGCGCATTGCGCTTAGGGAAATCGGCATTGAGCGGACCAGGGCTCTTGATGCCGTGCTGGCCAAAGGCCTCTTCCCAAACTGGGGTCATCGCATACAGCTGGAACGCGGATTCGTCGTCGCCCAAGCGGCGCATGGCATATGCCAAGTCGTAGGCGTTCTTCATGTTGTTTCTAGGCGAGAACTGCCCCGACTGCTGGTTGCTCGAAAGAACCTGGTTCAGCGCGGGCTGCTGCTTTGCAACACCTCCCAGTGGCGTCACACGGTTGCGTCTCTTGTTGACAGACGACCGCGCTGCTGCTGCGACTGCCGCGTTGTCGTACATCTCGTTCAGCCCATCGACCACCCACGGATGGCGCATAAAGTCTTGAATCGTGTATCTCTTGGCAGGGTCGAGCTCTAGCAGATGAGCGATCAGCTCCTTGATCTGGGGATTGACGTCGTCCCACCACGGAGACAGAAACTCGTATTGGCCCAGGGCCACCTTGCGGGTCAGGACCTTGACGTCCTCGTCGTAGAACGGCGGGAAGCCGCAGATCATTGCATAGAGCATGCAGCCAAGCCCCCACATGTCGACCGACTTTGTGTACAGCTCGTCGCGCACGACCTCGGGCGCTGCATATCCGGTCGTGCCGCAGGGCGTGTGTGTTGCCTGATTCCACACGACCTTGCTGAGGCCAAAGTCAATCAGCTTGATGCGTCCTATGCCTCCGCCGCCGACGCCAGGCACAAAAAGCCCTTCCTCTGCCTTATCTGCCGTGTCGCCCTGACGCTGCTTTTCCTTGACTCCTGTTGACACAACGGGGATCGACTCAAAAACCACGTTTTCCAGCTTGAGATCGCGCTGAACAATGCCGTTTGCATGCAGGTACTGCACGGCCTCGGCGACCTGGATAATGACGTGGCGCGCCAGCCGCTCGCTGAGATACGTCAGCTGCAGCACGCGATCGAAAAGCTCGCCTCCCTCGGCATATTCCATTATGAGATAAAAGTAGTCGCGCGACTCGCAGAACCCGCGAAGCTTTATGATGCGAGGATGGCGTAGGCTTTCCATGATGGCGACCTCCTTGTTGATGTTTGCTATCTGCACAGCAGTCAGTCCTGTCTTGCAGATGGCCTTGATGGCTACGTCTTCTCCGGTGGCATTCTGCCGCGCACGGTAGACCTTGCTGAAGGCACCTCTACAATCAGCTTCAAAAAGAAAAATAAACAAGTGAAAAAAAACGAACAGCTCGTTTTTCAATAAAGAATCAGAAAGTGTGCGCACTGACAAAGGAGAAATAAAAAGGGAAAACAATTCAAAAGTAACTGACTAAGCGCCTGGCTGACAGTTGCTTTTTTTGTTTGCTTGCTTTTCTGCTCCGGATACTTACTCTCCAACACGACTTAGCACGGTGTACCCCTCGATTGTTGGAAACCCGCTACCGTCAGCGTCTCCAATCGCCGCGATGCCTGCGTTTGAGTTACGGCGCTGGCGCACAGAGTTGTGCTTTGCTTCCTCGGTCTCCTCGTCCGTGCTGCTGTCAAGGGCATAAGGCGTGCTTTTGAGCTGGCTAATCGACCGCCGCCGACGACCGCCCTTGCCGCCAAAGACGCTGTTTGTAGTCCCTAGCGTTCTGCTATAGATCTCATGGTCCTCGACGCTGACAAGAACAGTTGCGTCAGTGTCGATATCGAAGTCGACAGCAGTGCTGCCTGTCTCGTTTGCTCTACCGCCAAATATACCCATGGTTTTTGGTTCACTTTATATATATATATATATATATTAAAAAAGTAGTTATTGCTAGGTGGATAATAGGGACTAATACGGGATCTATAATAGAAAAAAGAAACTAGAAAAAGAGGGATGAAAAAAAAACAAGAGAAAGGAAAGGAGCTACCTACACTGAAAAAACTCAAAAAAGAGGAAAATGTAGAGTGACATGCCTATACCTGCCTGTTTGCCTGTCTGCATCCCTTTTCAGCGGTTAATCATTATCATGGTTTCAAAGACAAAATAAACATTTTTTTTGCAATTGACGACAGGGCTTTACAAAAGTGCAATCTACAAAGAAAACTTTCTGCAGCTTCAGGGCAGAAAGAAAAAAATTATTTTTGTCTTGAGCCCAGCCAATGATCGAAGCATTTTTAAACTGTCTTGTAGCGCTAAACACCACTATCCTATACAATGCTGAACAGTCTCTACTGCATAATTAAATGTTGCGAACAAGGCCAGGAGCAGAGGAGAAAGAAAACTCTCTCTCAGTGCTGACCAAACCGGTTCCTGACCAATAGATCTAGTTAGAAAGAAAATAGATAGTGCCCACAGCCTTGGTGCAACTTTGCAGAGTACTTGCTCGCTTTTTTATTAATGCTTGGACCATACACAACGCATGCAGTACGTCTTATCTGGACGGCGGTGGTGGCTGTGGAAGCCCTTGACTGGACCCTGAAGCTTCTCCAAATGCAAAGTACGCAGAGATGTCTGTGCTAGCTGCTGCTGCTGCTGCTGCTGCCATGCTACCGCTCAGAGCGGGGTTGGGATTACCAGAAACAATCTCGTTTGTTTCTACCTTTTGGCGCTTGGCTGTTTGCGCCAATTCTGGTCTCGAAGGCGATACCGAGTTCGGAAAGATAGCTGGATCGGCTGCTGACTCTACTCGCTTTTCTAGTGCTCTGTTATCGGGCGACACTGTCATAAACTGCTTGTTCTGCTGCGTATGTGTTAGCGTTTGATGCGGCGCAAGAAGATACTCTGGCAAAGACGGCGTGGGCTTCACTTGCAGCTGCGTATGCACAGACAGTGGCTTGCCTGGACCATGCCATTTCTGCGTGGTTTCAGGGTTGGCAGTAGTTGCATGGTACGCTTCGTCGGTTACACTGCCATGCGCTATACTAGTGTGCGCTGCATGCAAGCGCAGCATTTCAATTTGCGACGACTGTAATGGTGGCTGCAATGGCTGCGGTGTGGGTAATGACGGTTGCTGTGACGCTGATGACTCCATTGCTTGCAAGCTATTTCCAATGACACGGGAGGTGGACGCGTTGAGTGCCATGCTAATTGGAGAAACAAACGTATTGGCTATGCCCAGCACAGGGGCGTGCAGCTGCGATGACGGGGTCATTGGCGACGCCGACTGTTGATAATGAATGCTGCTAACGTGGCCACCTACCCCCAGCTGCTGCTGCTGCTGCGTTCCCATAATCGGATATGGCTGGTACCGGTGCATTGATGGAGGAATCTGCAACGATGCCCTTCGTGGCGCCTGCATGCCGCTGGCTGAAGAGAAAGAGGGGATTCTGGGAAGCATTCCAAAATCGCTGATACTAGAGGTTACACCCATCAACAAAGAGTTACTGCCTGAATACCTTTGCGAGCTACTGGGCAAAAAGGAGTACTGTGAAAATTCTGAAGAAGTATTGCTAGCAGCCGCCGCCGCTGCTGCTGCTGCACCAGTCGTTGAAATAGACGATGTTCTGGCTAGCGATGGATTGGTGCCTGCTACTGTCAATAACCCAGCACTCCTTTTCATACCAGTTTCTGGCTCGGCTTCGTGCGAAACCGAGTATCGATGGACTGGCGGCTTGTTTTTGTTGCTATTGATAGTTTCCTCCAGCACACTCAAATCCACTGTCCAGTATGCGCCCTTTCCAGGCTCGTTCACTGGCCGAGGGATCCGCACAAATGTTTTGTTTAACGACAGGTTATGGCGAACGGAATTTTTCCATCCAGAGCCAGCAGTTTTGAAATAAGGGTAATGGGTAACGATCCAGTTGTATATCTCGTTAAGCGTCATTTGGCGCCGTGGATGCCTTAGAATGGCAAAGGTAATAAGGGTGGCATATGAATAAGGTGGCTTGCCAGATGTGCCCGGTTTTATGCTTATCGACCCATTTAGAAGCAGTGCAATGTCGCATAGATTGGCACTGTTCACCGCTCCCGCAAAGTTATTTCCTGAGGGCTCGGGATCTGGCGGAGAGCCATGGTTGCCGCCGCTGTAGTTTGCTGGCATGGGTGCTAGCTCATGGGTGCGAGGTGGCAAGAAAACACGAAACTGCGACTGCTGTAACTGCTGCGACTGCTGCGGATGTGGGTGTGGATGTGGATGAGGACGCGACTGCACTAGCGCCGGGTTTGTAATTTGGTATTGTTGTTGACTTGGTCGTATATTCTGATACCCTTCTTGCGATCGTTGCTGTTGCTGTTGCTGCTGTTGATGCTGCTGCTGCTGTCGCTGTTGCTCAATGGTTTGCGGGTATATGTTTAGAGCTGATAAATCAATTGGATTATGACGCATCCCTTGGTTTGGCTGGAAGTGAGCTGTTTGCGAAGGAATGTTTCTTATAGATGTAGGCGAGGAAAACATGGCTGAAATGTTATCGATTTCTGACAATCGTGATGTTGTAAGCTGCGAGTTACTGCTTTGCTCTGGCAATCGCGGTGCTTGTACTGTAGGCAGAGACATAGTAAGCGTGTTACTCACCCCTGGGCCTGCCGATGATGACGCAGATGAAGTGGAGAACATGGGAGCGGTTGGCGTAGTGTGCACTCCGCCGTCTCGGTCGGAAGGCTGCGGATGAGGATTCCTGTCCATAAGAAGATTAATTGAAGCAGCTGGTGCTGTGTAAAGCGTGTTAGCTGAGACCATGAGGCCTGCTATTTTTTTGGGCCACAGAGGCAAGCAAATAAATGATGGATTCTGCAAAAGGAGGGCTGTGGTGTATACAAATTACACACAAAAAAAAGCAGAAAAGGCGCAAGGAAGCCTGTGCCTTTTTAGATTATCCTACAGATTAAAGATATATAATTGTAATAGATAAAAGTAACAAAAGTTAGAGCAGACATTATCTTTACAATTGTCAGTACCCAATTGAATCTATCTTTTATTTTCCTTTTTTTGATAATAGCAAAATGGATGAAGCACAAAAAACGGGCGACATGGAAAAGAGAACATGCCGATATGTCTTTAATTGAAACAAAAACAACCGTCTCACATACCAATGCTTTTTTTTTGCAATTGACAGACAAATACAGCATTGAGGAGGATCATCAAATTAGGTAAAGAAAGGGAAATAAGACAGAAAAAAAAGAGTAAAGCAATGGTTCTGACAGCGGATGTGCACTATGCACAATGCAAACAGTGACCACAGTTAGCTATAAGAAATTATGCTGCAGAAAGATTGCCCTGTTTATTGACGGCTGAAGAGCATAATACATGCTTTTTTGTTAAAGAAGCAAAAGCAGGGAAAGCATTAGGAAATGAAGGAATGGGTCATTCATTCTTCCGACAAAATATCTTTTTTTTTAAATTTTTTGATGTGTTGTGTTGGTATAACGAGCAAGTATTTTTATCACCTTACCCCCAACGGCTAGCAAAGAATAATAAAAACTCTGTGCAATTAGATAGGCACACCATAAATATGCATTTGCATTTGTGCCAGCAACGACCAAAAATACAACAAAAACACAACAAAAAACGACAACAACAACAAAAACACAAACAACAACTAAATGGAAATATGGACAACAATGTATTTTTTTTTAAAAAAAAGAGGATAGTAAGCGTGCACAATGTGCTCAAATAAAGATACATGTATAGTTATAAATATAGTGAATAAAATTTGGAAATGGCCCGGCTATTTGCAAACAAGAGAATATATATATATATGTATAAAGTGGTTTCCATTCAATGCACATGCATGTTTTGCATATGCTGCTCTAGCTCCACACATCCTGGTGTTAAAAATGCCATTGGAAACGATCTGTTTGACTGCAGTTGACGCACAATAACGCTGCAGTTCAAGAAGAAGCGCACAGATGCAGTACAAGGAACAAAATACTCATATAGTGGATAACAAAAAAATATTTGGAAGCAGCCGTGCATGCAAAGTGCGAGGAACGGCAACCTCGTACAAAGATCCTGTGTCAGCAGATAATCTTCCTTTTAAGGACAACCGTACCTTAGTCTGCTTGCTTTGCTTGTGCGCAAAAGGGAAAAGATTGAAAAAAAGTGCAAGACTGTCGAGATATGCTATTGTGCCAACTGGCAAACAAAAAAAAGAAACAAAGCAAGATGGGACTGGCAGTTGACAATCCAACACACGCAGTCTCTTTGTCTTGAATTCAAGAGCCTTCACAAGCTGATGCAACAAAGCAGAGCGGTTAGATGGTCGGTCAAATTGGCAATGTCTAGAAACGGTCAACAGCCAAAAAGCAAGGTTTTGAGTAAATCAATATTAACCAAAACAGAAATGATGCTAGATATTAATGTTTGGATGATCTTTCGGGACTCGAATTAGAAGAAGCGGACAAATAAACAAATTCAATAGCAAAATGTTGATATTTCGTATGTCTAAATCAATAAAAAAAAAACCAAATGTACGTACTAGCAAGAGAAAAATAATTAAATGTCAAAGCAGAGAAGAAAAATAGCTATACCCGTCGTTCTCTTAACCCAAGCTGAATCTGTTTATTTTTTTCTTTGGTCAAACGAGGAGGAGAAAAATAGGTGCTCTTTGCTCCTTCAATATGGCTCGGGCATCAACTAACTAATTACTTTTTCTTTGCTTCAGTATCGTTGTTATCCTCAGCAAAATAGTCGAGTCGCGTTTGGGTTGCATTGGCGGCGGTGCTGAGAGGATATTTTGCGGCGTCAAAACCCCATTTTCTGGCTGCTATATCTGCAGCCGCTGCTGTCTGTGGACAAGGGCGCAGGGATGTAGAAAAATAACCTTAAGTTCACACTGTGCTTCGTTTGCTGACTGGCGCAGTGGTCGCATATCCAGAGGCACCATTATGGACTTTTTCTTTTTGCATTCAGTAAGCAAAAAATGGCAATAAAATATACTTTGCCAATATCATCCAGCCAAGCACTTTTCCGATGTCCAGCAATAAAAATAGTGGTGGCATTCCCTTTTTTTTTTTGTTACAAGACCCAGCCTTTCATGCCCAGTCATATCCTCTTCATCTCTTTTGGCCTCAGCATATTTAGCCACGCTTCCGCTGCTTTCTAAGGGTTGCAGCTGTTGGCTGGACTTAGTTGGGCTTGGCTTGAGTGGACGTTGCTGTGTGTAGCAAGCAGACAATCGGGCTGCCTGTTTCTTTATGCAAAAAAAACGAAGACATCTTATAGGGCGAGAGAGAAGGGAGGCGTCCTGCTCCGTTGCTTTTGCATTGATCGTATGTGCGCCATAGGTTATCAATTCATCCAATGGCAATCGGCAGCAGTTAGACGTGGGGCACCGCGCCGATTATGCAGCAGCAAAGAATGGCTTTCAAAAAAAAAAAAGACGACCTTTTCTCCGACTTACACGTTTCTCAGCATATCGATCGCAGACGAAAGAGGTTCTGTATCTTCCCTGCTTGTCTTTTCTTCTGCGTTTTTGTCCTCCTCCTCCCCAATCAGAAGGGAAGAGAAGAGAGGTCTGTGATCCAACTCAAAAAGCTTAAGCGCTATAATTCTAAAAAGGACCCTCTCTCCATCTCCCCCACCACGGTCTCCGATCCAGCTCTTCATGAATTAAGCGTTGAAGTCTTGGTCCCCAAATTAAAAGAAAAAAGCAAGGACAATAGATAACGACGCACAACTAGGCATTGCTGCTACGACTACTGCTGATAGAACGAATGCGCTGGAGCTTTTTTTTTTTTGAAAGAAGCGATTCGATCTACTCTACTGGAAAAAAAAGTAGGTCAGTCTGGGTCAATTAAACAGACGAACGGGTCTCTCTCAGTGCATCCACGCAGTTCTACCCATTACATCTCCCCGCTATGCAACCATCATCGTACAATCAGCCATATAACCGCTTCTTTTTACCAATCAAAGCTCATTGAGGGCAACGCATTGCAACATGATATGACTCGACTCGACTCAGTCCTCTTTGTTTATTTGACAGTTTAGCTTTTTTAGCTTTTTCTGATGAAGACGCTTGCCAAATTTAAAATTTTCCTTTACTACTTTTGCTGCCTTGTTTACATTTACTTTACAAGTCTTCTTTCTATTTTATTTTACTAGCCATAATTTCATGCAATAATATTCTAATCATGTCCGACACTGAAAACAAGAACGCTGCTGCTGACACTCAGGTAAGAACACCGCTGCTGCTTCTTAGAAATACGGTGGTATTCAGCTATGTCTGTCTGCTTTGGCTAAAATTTCTAAAATTTATATGCATTTTCCACTCTTACTCGTTTGTTTGTTTGTTTGTTTGCTTGCTTAATTGCTCATGCTTCAAATTATTTAAACTGATATATCCACGAGTTTACTTCTATTTTTTTTTTGCACGTATAGGAGGATGTTGTCGAGAGCCCCGATGTCCACTTCGAGCCGCTTGTCAAGCTCGAAGACGTTGTTGTCAAGACCCACGAAGAAGACGAAGAGCCCATCTTTAAGATGTAAGTTAATTTCTCTCTCTTTTTTGAATTACAATTGAATTTGCATATGACATTCAGACAAGGACAAGTTATAGAGTCTGCTTGCTTTGTTTGTGAGTCAGCAAAGCTAAAATCATATATCAAATTACTTGTTATCATTTCTCTATAAAAACTTAGGCGTGCCAAGCTGTTCCGCTTTGACACCGAGGCCAAGGAATGGAAGGAGCGCGGAACCGGCGACGTCAAGCTTTTGAAGCACAACGAAACCAAAAAGATCCGTCTGCTGATGCGTCGCGACAAGACCCTTAAGGTTTGCGCTAACCACTACATCACCGAGGACATGGTTCTGTCTCCCAACGTTGGCTCCGATCGTAGCTGGGTCTGGAACGTTGCTGCCGATCTTGTCGATGACGAGGCCGAGCGTCAGCTCCTTGCTATTCGCTTTGGCAACTCGGAAAACGCAAACAAGTTCAAGGAGGCATTTGAGGATGCTCGCGAGAGCAACAAGGAGGTTGCAGCTGCTGATTCTGGTGACAATAAGGAAAGTGACGCTAAGCAGGCCGATAAGGAAGACAAGGAAGAGAAGGATAACAAGGAGGAAAAGATGGCCGACGAGGGGTCAAAGTCAAAGCCCGAGGACAAGAGCAAAGAATAGACTTTTAGTTATAAATTTTGTTTTAGCTCTCTGACCAGATTCCACTTTTTTTTTCTTCTAGCCATCAATCAAATCAAGACAATATTTTGAACCGCTTCGTTTGTTATTGTTGCATTCGTGCCAAGGTGCTTATATTTTGTTTCATTTTATTTTTTAAGGGATATTGAATGAAAGGGACCAGAACGGCTCTAGAACTTTAAATATATTCGTTTTTTGAAAGAAATGAGACAATCTGCTCGACAGCTTCAGCTATGGTTTTCTGGTCAGTGCGAATGTGGATCTCGGGATTCTCGGGTGCTTCGTATGGAGCGCTGATTCCAGTAAACTCCCTGATTTCGCCAGCACGGGCCTTCTTGTACAGGCCCTTGGGATCCCGGGACTCGGCAACGCTGACAGGGACATCAGCAAACACCTCGACAAAAGGCAGTCCGGCCTCGCTGTGCAGCTTGCGTGCGCTTTCACGATCGCTGCGGTAGGGCGAGATGAAGCTAGTGATGGCAATAGCAGACGAGTCGGCGAAAAGCTTGCTGACTTCGGCAACGCGACGGATGTTTTCGGTGCGATCTTCAGGGCTGAATCCCAGATTTTTGTTTAGCCCAAAGCGAACGTTGTCCCCATCCAGACGATAGGCATTGATGCCTCTGTGAAGGAGATGCTGCTCCAAGGCACTAGCGACAGTGCTTTTTCCAGAAGCAGATAGCCCGGTAAACCAAATGGTCAGGCCCTTTTGCTTAAGCAGCTGTGCGCGCTCTTCGCGGGATACATGGCCCTCATGCCATGTAATGTTTGTAGGTGCCACTGTGGTTGAAGACATGGAAGAAAAAAAAAGTAATCAACTTTTTTGTCTATGTAATATAGGACTAACGAAGATTTAATCTAATAAAAAAGCAAGTATATATCGACTCAAATAAAAAATAAATATATAAGGGAAATGTAGAAATTTCTTATCCTCTGGTTAATGGCATCTTTATCAGGACCAAAAATATCCATCCTTTTTTATAGACCAGGCAATGCTGCTTATTCAGCGATATTTTTTATTTGCTGCTGCTATTGTTAAAGTACTAGTTTTATTGTTGGGAACAAAGATAAAGTAGTGCCACACTAAATTGCGCGAGTTTTCACAAGAATCATACAAGTTACGGCCAACCTCATTGGCGCAACATTTCATGCAACTAAGAAACGACCAATCAGCAATCTAATGTAAAAATACTAATAAAATTGCATTTCTAATTTAATTTACTCCGCTGATCTAATTATATAGTAAACAAATAAAACAGGGAAGAACCGATTGGTTTTACCATTCACAAAAGCGTTATTTGTTTTTTTTTGTTTTGTTTTTGTTCCTGATTTTCTTATTATTTTTTTGTTTATCTACAACTATTGCTTACCTCTTTTTTAATTCGCCACTAGCACCAAATGTACGTCGAGGAACTTATTATTGACGGCTTCAAGTCCTACGCAGCCCGTACACACATTACTGGCTGGGACCAAGAGTTTAACGCAATTACCGGTTTAAACGGGTCAGGGAAATCCAATATTTTGGATGCTATCTGCTTTGTCCTAGGAATACGTAATTACAAGCTTGTAAGTGTTATAAAATTGTATATAAAATGTAAATTGTATTTTCTACAAAAAAAATTGAAACTAATATTATTGAATTTTTTTTGTCTTTAATTGTTTTTTAGCTGCGTGCAAACAACATTCAGGATCTTATTTACAAACGTGGGCAGGCTGGTATCACCAAGGCCTCTGTAACTGTTGTTTTTAGAAACAATGATCGCAAAACGAGCCCTTTAGGTTATGAGGACTATAAGCAAATATCTCTAACACGCCAGGTAAGTTCTGTAATAGCTTTTTTTTAAAGTAAAGCGAAGAACCAACTATGGATAATCGAAGTGTATAATGCTTACTAACCGTTTATTCTTCCATCTTTTTTTTTCTAAAGAATAGATCATGGTCGGCGGCAAAAACAAATACATGATCAACGGCCATTCGGCTCAGGAACAAGCAGTGGCAAATATGCTCCAATCAGTCCAGCTTAGCATTAACAACCCGCATTTTCTTATCATGCAGGGAAAGATTACGCAGGTACTAAATATGCAGCCACCAGAAATCCTGGCTATGATCGAGGAGGCAGCTGGAACGCGCATGTTTGAGGAGCGCAAAGATAAAGCGCTAAAGACCATGTCCAAGAAAGATAAAAAGATAGAGGAAATTTCTTCAATTCTAGCAGAGGAGATTACGCCAAAGCTGGACAAGCTCCGTCAGGAAAAGCAGGCGTATCTGGAATACCAAAAGGTTGAAATAGAGCTTGACCGACTGCGCCGTTTGGTAGTCGCTTATGACTATACAAAGTGCGAGGAGGCAATCAACAACGGCAGCACGTCGCTGACTGAAAACAAGACCCGTCTTCAGCACATGACAGAGCAGCTCGAGGCACTTAAACTGGAGATTGCAAGCATTGCCAAAAGCAAGTCGCAGACCGAAGAGAAGCGCAAGAGCGAGATGAAGTCCAATGGCGAGTTCAAGTCCCTTCAGGCCCAGGTCGATGAGCTGTCCAAGGAGCTGGTCAAGATCAAGACCCAGAGTGATCTGAAGGCCGCGACAATCAAGGAGGAGCATATCAGCAAGACAAAGCTTCTTGAGACAAAGTCCAAGTACGAGAGTGAGCTGGCTAAGCAGGCAGAAAGATTCCACAAGCAGACGAAAAAATATGCTGAGGAAAAGCTGCAGTACGACGAAAAGGCCAAGGATGTCAGCCAGCTGGAAGAGCTGCTTCAATCCTTGACGACAGGCGTTTCCACTGACGAAGGCCGCGAGGGTGGATTTATGCAGCAGCTCCAAGAGGCCAAGAAGGAGGCCAGCGATGCAGCAACCGCTATTGAGCAAGCAAAGCTTCGCATCTCGCTGCTCAAAGACGAGTCTAGGGAAATAAACGGCAGTCTAAAAAGAGCGCTGGGCGAAAACGCGAGTATGCTTCAGGAAAAACAGGCCTTTGAGATGCAGATCAGCAAGCTGGAGCTGCAGATAAAGAACCACCAGTTTAATCCAGACACTAAGCGCGAGCTAGAGCAAAAGCGAAGCGAGATATTGGAGCAGCTCGAGGAAGTAGATGAGCATCGCCGGCGTCTGGAAGCTCAGCTGAGCAACTTTGATTTTCAGTACCAGGATCCTGTACGCAACTTTGACCGAGGCAAGGTCAAGGGACTTGTAGCAACGCTGATCAACATCGAGGACAAAAACAAGTTTGCAGCGGTTGCGCTTGAGATAACAGCTGGCGGTCGTATCTATAATGTGATCGTTGACGACGACGACACTGGCTCGCTGCTCATTAAGAATGGAAAGCTGAAGCGCCGTGTTACCATTATTCCGCTTAACAAAATTGCCGCGCAACGTCTCGATTCAGGAGTCGTAAACTTTGCCAAGAGTCTGGCACCGGGCAAGGTCGACACTGCTCTGTCGCTGGTCGGCTATCCTGAAGAGCTGGAAAGGGCCATGTCATATGTGTTTGGCTCTACGTTTATTTGCAAGGATCCGCAGACTGCCGAGCAGATGGCCTTTCACAAGAATATCAGAAAGAAGGCAGTGACTCTAGACGGCGATGTCTACGATCCGTCAGGCACGATGCAAGGCGGATCTAGGCCATCTAATGCAGGTATTCTAGGCAGGCTGCAAGAGCTGAAAACCGCTCGTTTGCAGCACTCGTCGCTGTGCAAGGAGCTTGCCGATATTGAGGCGCGCTTGGCTTCGGTTGATGAGCTGCGCGATGAGCATGCACAGCTGGCTCGCGAAGTAGACCTGGCCAAGCACAAGCTTTCATTGATTGTGCAGCAGCTTTCATACAGCTCACATGCGCAGCTCTCTGCACGCTTGAACGAGATAGATGCCGAGCTCAAGGTCCAACAAGCGATAACCCCGGAAGCGACTGCTAAGAACGAGCTGGCATTGGTCCGCGCCCGCAAGATCGAGCAGGAAATGGGTGAGTTTAGCCAGGACAAGGGCGGGAAGATCAAGGAGCTCAACAAGAGACTGGCTGCGCTCAAAAAGGCGCTTCCTAAAGAGGAGGAGCGTCTTAAGGAATGCCAGCGTGTAGCGCAAGAGGCGACTCTTGAAAAGGAGGAAATCGAGGGAGAAATCGCTGATCTTGATTCGCAGGCTGCTGCCAGCAACTCTGCTATTGCAGCATTGGATGCAGAGCGTAAGGACATCGAGATTACCTTGGCCCGTACAAAAGAGGAGCTTGATATTAAGCAGGCTTCAGTGAGTCGCTTGAGCAAAAAGCTCCTTGTCTACGATAAAGAGATTGCAGAGTTGGACCAGCTTCACCGTAGCAAGCAGTCCGATCTTACCACGGTGCAACTAGAGCGTGAGCAGCTGGCACACGAGCTAGAGCGTTTCGAGTCGGCACAGGGAAAGAACCAGCGTACTTTGGAGACGCTTCTTCGCGAAAACCCATGGATTATTGACCAGAAGCAATCGTTTGGGCAAGCTGATACACCCTACGACTTTGTCAAAAACGACCCTGCACAGGCAAAGCGCAATTTGCGCACGCTTGAGGACCAGTTTGCATCGATGCGCAAAACGACCAATACTGCAGTCATGACCAATATTGAGAACGTGACCAAGCGTGAAGCTGCTTTGAAGCAGATGCTCAAGACTGTGATTCGAGATAAGCGCAAGATTGAGGAAACGATTTCGTCTTTGGATAAATACAAGGTAGAAACTCTTGAGCGTACGTGGAAGCTAGTTGATACAGATTTTGGCTCTATTTTTGGCGAGCTCTTGCCTGGTAACACGGCCAGACTCGAGATTCTCGAGGGTCAGCCACTTTCAGCAGGCCTGGCGATCCGCGTCAACTTGGGCGGCGTATGGAAGAACAGCCTTACGGAGCTTAGCGGTGGTCAGCGGTCTCTGATTGCACTGTCGCTCATCTTGTCGCTGCTTCAGTTCAAGCCCGCTCCCATGTATATTCTGGATGAAATCGATGCAGCCCTTGATCTTTCGCATACGCAAAACATTGGCCAGCTTTTCCGCACTCGCTTTAAGGGGTCGCAGTTCATTGTTGTTTCTCTCAAAGAAGGCATGTTTAACAATGCCAATGTTGTTTTCCGTGCTCGCTTCCGCAACGGCATCTCTATGGTAGACAGAATCGCTCAAAGCTAATTGAAAAAAAATGAATCTCTAAATATTAGTCGTTTTTGATTTTTTATTTCCTCTATTTTTTTATTTCACCACAGAAAAACCATTTGTTTTAAAACACAAGTGAAAAGGAAAAATAAAACAACCATCAAAGCAACTAGCTAATAAAATTTACCCCAGTTTACAATAAAGTGCTGCATATCAGCTGGCATATGCTTAATGTGTGCGCGATAAGTGTTCATTCGTGTGCGGCGCATGCCAATGCGGTAGAGATGCAGATGTGTATCGTCAGCACCATCTGCAAGTCCACACTTCGATGCAGTAGCCGATGGCGCTGGCGCTGGCTCTTTGCCCTGGTGGATCCAGTCCCACTTGACCATGTATGATAGGTATCCAGCATCTTGGACAATTTGATCCAAGCCATATCGCTGTGGTTTAAGGCGAACAAAGTCCAGCGCGGTACGCAGCTGGTGGTTAGCTGCAGACTCTTTAGAAATATCTGTTTTTGAAAAAGACAGTAGACTTTTGTATTGATCAGACTGCATGGCGCAATCAAAGTCGCTTTTGTCTATAAAGCTGTCAATGATGTTGCCTTTTGATGAAACCACCTCGGTTAGCGTTTCTGCTGCATAGTGCCTCAAATAGAGATCGATATCAGCGCTGGTTTGTTTTCCAGTTGAGCTAGCGCTGTCGGGAAGCAGCATGCTGTTTTTACGAGAAATGACGCCATAGTCTAAAACCACATAGTTGACCTCGATACAGCTGTCTGTCATTGGCGAGGAATATGAGTGTAAGGGCTCTTTAAGACATTCGCGATGTATAGGCGTATCGCCTGTAATAGTACAGCATAGAGATAGCGTATCGAGAGCAGCGGTCACTAATTCAAGTGAATCCGCCATGGAGCTGACCAAGGAGCACTGACTGGCAATACCATCGATGCTATCGTGCATCAGAGTAGGCTGATCGGTGCGGCTCTTCAAAAAAAGAGTTTGAGCCCTTTGAACAGTAATAGAGAAAAGAGGCAAAGCGCTCCTGTCCAAAGCCGAGCTCTTGCTAATAAACATCGAGGCAATCGAAAGAGGGTTATCAGAAGCCATCATAGCAGCCGCTCGTGCCTTCTGAGCGAAAAAAGAGTTTTTATGAGCACTAGCCATTCTGCTCTTTGGATATGCGGCCTCTTCATTTGCTAGCACTGGTGGCTCAAATGATGGCGGCGGATCAGGCCATAGACTATACCAGGTAGAATCAGTACTCTTTTTGGGTTGAATGGATTCAATAAGACTAATCCAGAACCTGTAACGGGACTCTGGAGTTTCTTCTGGCTCTAGAGGACTAAGTATCCATGCCAGAGTTCCGCCTATATCCAGATTCAGATTCAGGTCTGGTGACTGCTCTACCGAGTCGCTAGATGCTAAGCAAGTCCGCGACTTTACCTGTCGAATCACCATATCAAGCTCACATATAATGCGATTGAGGTCACATTTGCTGTCTTTACACAGGCTGGAGATATCTGTCGGTGAAACTAATGCCCCTTCGCAGAGACATAATAAAAAGCAGTAAGGGACCAGCACGCTTTCGCTCGGTCGAAAAAACCGCAAAACAAAGTGGAAGCCAAACGTCTCCCATCGAAAGCAACTAGAATCCGTGCATGTAAGCACGATTGGCCGGCGACTTTTGAGCGCTAGCTGCTTTAGCGCAGGCCACAGACGCTGATCTTGCTCAAACAAGACATCGACCTCCTCTATCAGTATAAGCAATTGATTAATGCTGGTCGAAGCCTTGCCAGTCGTGCTTGTTGCCGAATTAGTGATCGTATGGCTCATAATGACATCTTCAAGCACTTCCAGCACATCTTTGCCGCTCCGTCGCTGTCCTGGGTTGATCTCATAGACCTCAAATCCGCACTCTTCTGCACATGCATATACAGCCGCTGTCTTTCCAGATCCCGATGGGCCTTCGAGAAGAACGACGTTTGTAAATGGCTCGGATTCGCTGGCACTAGCGTTGGCGCTGTCGCTACTTCCTTGTCGCCGATGCCTCTGCTGCCCAATAAGCTTGTTCTCGCGAAAGCTGCTTATCGATCCGTCGCTCTGTGCCCATGCAAACACGTCATCCAGCTCATCTTTAAATTTTCTAGGCCTTTGGGGCCTCTTAGACTTTTGATACCTCTGGGGTTTTTGAGGCATAAAGTCGTCGTCGCTGCTTCCAGTGCCACAGTCGCTGCTAGTGTCCATAGCATGCTTTCTGCTATCTTCACGACTATTAGTATTACTGGTAGCCCACTTCAAAGAACGACCTTTGCTGCCTGAAGACGAGTTCAATGTGTCTTTAGACTCTGAACAAAATATCTTTTCTGCAATAGCTGTAGAACGCCGAAGCCGCATGCCATCGATCCATGAATACAGTCGAAGGACAGCACGTCTGTTATCTAATACCTCGCGAGCTTTTTTAGGCCGGTAGCGCAAAGACAGCAATTGCGTGGACTCTATTTCCAGTTCGTCTATAGCAGCCGGTTTTTTGCTACATATTTCTAAAAGCGGTACAATCGGCTCTAGATGTGTAGGCACAGACAGAATATTGGGCGTCTGAGGGCCCAGCACTGCTAGAATCGCTCTTATAACCGTGTGCATCTTGCGCACATTATATGAAGAGTGCTTGGCTAAATTAGTGACATTACTCTTAAAGTATCCAAGCCATTGTGCGCAGCCGCCATCTGCAGAGCTCGCAAATATATTATGCGCTATATCGGACTGCGTGTTAAATATACATGCGGTGTCAACCGTATCCACTAGATACCCTGTAGCCAAACTTGCTTGTCTATAAGCAAATGGCTCGTTTGTTGGAGATGGCACATGCGCATTTTCTGTTGGATACGGTGCAGGCACACCAGTACTCCGAAAAAGAGGTCGTTTGGGCTTGATCGCTTCGATCCCTGACTCTGGAAAAGCGAAATCCGCATTATTCAAATCACTGTTTGCGCTGGAAACATCAGATATCTCTATATTGATAGCATGCGCTTCTGCTGCGGATCCGCCGTCTATGCTCATTGCAATGGCTTCTTCTGTATGTACAACTGAGTGCTTTGAGTTAACTGCGAAAAACGTATGTATGCTAGTTGGTTTCCCAGTAACTGCTTTGGGCTTGCGACCGCGCTTGTCGCCTACAACAGACTCGGCTGATTTTTGCTTTTGACGCTTGGATTGCTGAGTCTCCACTGAGCTAGGTGCAGAATTGGAAGAGCCCTTGCTTTTATCGACAGCAGATGCAGCATGTGCCCTTTTCGAAGACAAAGGCATAAAGAACGAATGTAACTGAGGTGTCGATGTCTTTGGAGCTCCTGGCTCTGTGCTGCTCATTTCAGGACTTGATGTACTCCCTCCGCTAGGCATGAGCAATAAAGGGACAAGGTAGAAGGTAGGAACAAATTAGAATTAAATTCAATAAGCAAAGCAATTGGGAATTAAAACAAAAAAAACCTCGTCGAACCATGAAATTCACCAATTTTTCTTTGTTATTGCTATTGTTGTTAAAGAGAACGCAACGAACGCTTTCTTTGCAAACAATTGGCGGTACTTTCGCGTTTGTTAAAAGCATTGACGCGTTTATTAACTGTTGATTGTACTAGCAGATCACCTCCAGTTGTTTAGTCATAATCTGTAAAATATCTACTGACGCGTCGTGATCAATACCCTTAATTATCGATCTCTCACAACTAAGGCATATCTGGAAACAAAATTAGAAAGTTCGGACTTTTTAAGCCCTATTGACGTTTCTTGCGGTTACATCTTTATTATTTTTTTTCTATATTTAGTAGACGTTTTATATATATTTATAAGCAACCTTGGCATGGAGGATAATCGGCAAAGGCAGCAGGATGAGATTACTGCATTGAAAGCCATATTTGGTGAATCTGCAGTCGAAGCAGGCGGATCTTCAAAACATACAGTGTTTCTTGTACATGCGCCATTGGATACTATGGAAGCGCAAATCGACATCCAGTTTTATCTTCCAGTAACCTACCCTAGTCAAGATCCCCCGTTTTTTGAGTGGATCACAGCTAAAGATACTTGTGCAGAATCATTTGCTAAAGACCCAAGCCTTATCCATATATCTCGGCAACTGGCACTAAGCTCAGAGATGCAATCTGACATTGAGAAAGAGCTAAGAAGAATGTGGTTAGAAGACATGTGTCAGGACGTGGTTATCTTTAGCTGGCTATCCTGGCTGGACACTTACTTTTCAGAGCATTGGCCAAAGCCGCTGGATCCAGTTGCACTTCCAAAGGACAACGTTTGCTCTGTCCCTAACAGTAATCATGCTGCTTGCTCAGACACAAAGCCCAATGCGCACATTGAAAATATTGTCTCATTTTCTTCTGGCCCCAAAATATTCACAGGGCCTTCTCTTGAAATGAAGAAGAGCATTTTTGTAGCGCATGTGGCATATGTAAGAAGTGTGGAGGATGTGCAAGAAGCATTGGACACATTGATGCAAAACAAAAAGATTGCTCAAGCAACACACAATATTCTTGCATACAGAGTAGAGCTAGAAAATGGGTCTATCAGCCAGGATAATGATGATGATGGGGAAACTGCTGCAGGAAAAAGACTTGGGCATCTACTTAATTTACTAGACATTGTAAACATAATGGTTGTAGTTACTAGGTGGTATGGTGGCATACACCTGGGGCCAGATCGTTTTAAACTTATTAACAATGCTGCTCGTCATGCATTACAAGAAGGTGGCTTTATTTAAGACAGGTGTGATAAAGTAATCTACAAAGAATCATGTGTGATTGATGGCTTATGAATTTATGAATATGGACATTGTTTGGATTGTTTTCCCCAAACAACTTACATTGGACTGAGAGCCATGATGAACCATTTGAGAAGGGTTTCTTTAGCTTGTTTTAGTTTTATTCTTATTTATTCAATTTAACACAGAATTTAGTATTAAAACAGATGTAACAATATAATAACATGTGTTTGTAAGAAATCAAATTAATAATTATTGAATAAATAATATAACAAATTCAAAAGAGATAAAAAGATTGCTAAGATAACAACAATTTTCCTTTGGATCTATCTATTCTGCTATGACAAATAATTTGTAATTGTGAATTTTGAGTAATCTCTACAAATAGCATTGTTAGAAACAATTTTCTTAGAGATAAACTAATAAAAATAAAAATGAATAAATTGAATTGAGTGAAACGAAAGAAGATTTAGAAAAGAAAAATATGTTAAATAGATGTGCTACAACGTAGCACACACAAATGAGATAAATCAGAAAAAG
>JANBOH010000172.1:0-32928 GCA_027478445.1 Coemansia asiatica | reverse complement strand
CGCTCTTCTTAGCAACACTCTTTTATCATCTTTTGGCCGCCCTTCTTTAGCCCACTCTTTCTTTTTAGCCCCCTTCTTTAGCCCTTCTTTAGCCTTCTTCTTCTTTTTAGCCCCTCTTTTAGCCCTTCTTTTTAGCCCCCTCTTTTTAGCCCCCTTCTTTAGCCCCTCTTTTAGCCCCTCTTTTAGCCCCCTCTTCTTTTAGCCCCCTCTTTTAGCCCCTTCTTAGTCTGCTGCTGCTGCCAAATAAAATTTTTTTTTTTTAGCTAGACTTGTTAAATTTGCCTTTATATTTTTTACTTATTTTGTCTGCATTAATACACTTAATTATCTTTATTTTAAATTATCAACAAAAATACAATTAAAGATGCATAAAAATGTTCAATCTTGGCATTTACTTGTGCTTAATTTGCATCATATAATTTTTTTTATTGTGCCCACTTATATAAAAACTTTTTTGTTTGCAGAAAACAACAGAAAACAAGTTTTTTTTTAGGATTATCCATAATTAAAGATGCTGAGAGCATTGAGCTTGTTTCGGAGAAATTCAGAAAGGTGCACCTTGGTGTGCTTATTGATTCTCAATCTGCTGATGGGCAACCTACCAGTGCCAGCACCAGCACCCACACCTACATCAGCCCCTCTGCCTGTGCTTCCATCTCTGTCTGTGCCTGCATCAGCACCAAGCATGGAAATCCACACTTGAGAGCACAGTTATGTATGTAGAAGAATGATTTGGAAGTGCATAACAGCAGAAATAAAACAAGATTAGGGAAATACTATTGAGAAAGGTACATGCAGAAATAAGATAGGATATGTTTGTAATAAACAGTAGAACAGAAGTAAATGGTGAATAGAAAAGGAAGACAGGTTATGGATGCATTTTGCTTAACAACATAAGCTGGTGAAGGAGGCACAGTAAATGGCAGTAAATGTAGATAACACTGTGTCTAGCTGGCCTAGAACAATAATGAGTGATGGCAAATTCAAAGCCCATGCTACAGGGGTGTTAGAAAGAGTGGCAGGTGTATGGACCTGATGGTATAATTGTCATGATTGAATTCATATGTTTTTGAGGCAGTTGTGTTGATTGTGCATGCTTCACTCTTTAAATTAGTCTTTATTTTAAAAGTTTCCCCATAATTTTATCATTTACCTGATTTTCAGCTAAAGAGTAAAACTATCTGTTAATCAATAAAATCATTCATTGTTTTTACTCTTTTTTGAGCTAGTTTTTTTAACTCATCTTTTGAATTACTTTGCCAATGTTATATGAGAATATCAATATATTAAGTAAAATAGAAATGACTAGAAAAGCCAACCAGGATCTATCCATGGGGGAAGGCGTAGGGTTCCTTATATAAGAGGAGGGAGAGATTAGGGTGGCTGAGTGATCAGATTATATAACATGACATTAGACAAATTTTTGGAAAAAAAAATTATTTAAATAAAATTCAAAGCATGCATCCAAAATATTAATTACAGAACAATAGTTAATTGTTGCATAGATGCAAGGCAATTTAAAAAATTACAAATAAAGTAGTTTTTTTTACAAACTTTTGACCAAGTCTAGAAAATACAAACTAAATTTTCTTTTTACACTATTTTGCCTATGCAACTACATCAAACAAAATCATCCCACAGCACACCTAAAGCACCCTTTGAGAAAATCAGATTTATCCTCTTGGAAACATTCAATACACTGTTTTTGAAGAAAAATTGTAAGTGGTTCTACCAAAATTTATGAGCAAATTTTACTGGCTTACTGAAAACAAATTTATTACTTATATTATATTTTTTTATTATTTATATTATTGATTCAATCAGTAATATGATTTTATTAATGTTTATATTACTGATTCAATCATTTATTATAAACTAAACTTTTTTTTTGAAAGCAATACATATTTTTTACTTTTTTCTTCTAAAATTTGCTTTATAAATACCAGAGTAAAACCATGTGTAAATTTAATAGAAATGTTCACCACCTTCTGAAAATTATTATATATCAAAGTAATTAGGTTAGCCTTTGAAAATGATTAAAAATGAAGTATATGCTGAGTGTGCTGGATGTGGTAATCATAAAAAAATAATTCAAATAATATTTAATAGAGTTTATTGTAGTGAATGCTATAAAATTTTGGTTTATAAGGATTGAGCTTAGTAAACTAAAAGTAATTTTGGATTAGCACACCAATTGCAATATGTTAAGATTTACTATAGTTGCTTTAAATAACAAAAAAATAAAATAAAATTTAAATGGTTATTAGCTGGTCATAAAAAGCATATTTAAGTAAAAAAATTTAAAATAAAGCTTGATTAATGACAGAAACTGTGCCAACATTTTTAATTATTTGTCTTGGAAAATTACATTTTTCCTAATCAGGATTATATAAATATTTTTCTGCTTTGACTCTGCTTGTTTGAACTACTTCAAATATTTCAGAACTGGTTCTGCTTTGAATTATTTTTATATGCCATATACACTTTTTCTACAACTATTATTTTTTACCCTTCTCAAGATTTCTATTTAAACTCAAGGTTTTTGAAGAACTCTCAAGTCATTCAATTTTTATCCTTTTTTACTTTAAACTTTAACATTGACTCTTATCAATAAACTGTTTCTTCTCTTAATAAAATGTTTTTCCTTATTTATAAATGTCCTTGACCTCCCTGGGCATCCACCTGCCTTGTGGACTCATTATTTATTGGTGGGTTGGCCCTTTTGAAAACCTTCCACACTGCCCAGATCTCCTTGTGATATATGGTTTATATCAATATCCATTTCATTGTTCTCCAAAAAAAAAACAAAGCTATTGGTAGCTGCAGCAGTCTTACTACATATCTGCTTGGACTCAGCCTCCACTCCCTCAAGCTTGTTGAAAAATCAAAAATATTCCTTTTTTCAGAATTATATTAATTTATTTTTTATAGTGTGTCGGCACACACTAATTTATGGGTTGACTCAGCTCACTTTTGAACTGCTACAAAACGGCTTATCAAGTTTTTATTTTTTCAAGTATTTTTCTACTCTTTCAAGTCTTTTATTTAAACTATCATTTTTCAAGAACTCTCAGGATTTCTTTGTCTTTGCTTTTCTTTATCTTTTTATTTTTTAATATATACTTCTGTTTGTTTGATGACCCACACATAAGTATATATCTTTTTTCCATACTTGACCTGCTTTTTGGAGATGGGTAACAGATAATTTTACAGCCATGCATGTAAAGCTAAAGCATGAGTAATCCATTTACAGACTTTATGCTCAAGCCAAGCACAAGGCCTCTGTACAAGACAGCATTGGTAGTCTAAACATTGTAATCCAAAAAAGCACCAGATATTCTCTATATGTAAGGCACTGAACCACAATGCACAAACTCACTTGGTTTGCAAAAACAAATCCAAATAACTTATCATCTAGTCTAAAAGTACCTGCAAAATAAATATTAATAGCAAAATGTTTAACAATGCTGTTTTATTATTGTATGTCAATAGTAAAAAGGAGTAGATTAAAATAAAATAACAAATTGAAATTAGAAGTTGGAAAGAACAAATTTATAAAAAATGTAAAAAAGTGAAAAGAATCTTTCATTTTTGAATTGGTTGTTATATTATCTTATTTTTTATTTTTACATTATTGATGGCCAATCAGCAAATGTAAAAGGATGGAAATCAAGTGAGCATCAATTTGTAAATCCATAATTGAAGAAATGTTATGTTGAAAAATCATGTTTTACAAAATTGATATAATTTAAAGTTAATTTTCTGAGTATATAGTAATTGTGCTCTTTGTGAAAAATATAAAAAAAACAATTTTTTATAAGCACTCAATTTGAAACATATGTACAGCCATTTTTTTAATTAATTTGTTTAGCTGTAGTTGCACACATTATACCATATAAAGGTATATTTTAATAAATAATAAGTAGTAAATATAATTGTTAAAATTAATATTGTTATTTACTCTGAACAAAAACTAGTAAAAAATATTAAAATAAAATATCCCTTTTATAATATAAGCACATATGTTAACAAATTGATAACTAATCACTAATGGTATTATAAAAGCTTGCAGACCTGAGACGTCAATAACAAGATGACTTGTTATTCACTTAACACAACTAAAATTGTAATCTAATAATTAAAAAACCATGCAAATAAATTTATTTTTAAAACCAACATTTTCCCAAACCTTTTAATTTAATTATTTCAGGCCATCCACAAGTATTCCATCTGGACAATAACTTACAGTTAAAGTTTTGGCTGTCATTCTGATTAAACTGACTATTGCTGAGAATATAATTGTCAAAACTGTGCAAATGTACACAAAGTTATGGTGTTACTGTATTTGCACCACTTTATTTAATCAATGGTTAGCAGCTCTTCATAAATTTTATAATAGCATAACAAATATTTTTTATTTTATAAAATAACTCAATAGATATCCAATTACTGGTCAATTCAATAATATGAATTAGTTATTTTTTATTACTGGTTAAATCAATAATATAATTCAATTGGTTTCTTATTACAGATTAAATTATTCTTATGCTACAATTGGTGGCAGTAAAATTAAAAAAAATTGTATATATAAATAGCTATTTTAAGAGTAAATTTTTTTAATTGTTTTCTGTTCTTACTAATTTTTTATTCTTAGCTCTTTTGGCATACCTTTGAAGTATAAGTAATAATTAATAATATTTTTAATTTAATGGCTATCCATAAGTGCACAGTTTGTCAAAGCGATTTGATTATTTCTAGAAAAAGTAATTATTTATATTGTTTTTCTTGTGGAAATGTTTTTAAATTTTCAGCATAGAGAATCTGCCCCATCTAAGATTTTTAAAATAGCCATTTTTCTTGACTAATATTTGAATAAGATGATTATGTGTTTACATAATAATATTACTGTTTATCTTGCTTGAAAAAAGTTAATGATATTGAAATTATGCCATCACATTGGATTGGATATAATATTTACAAATTCAATTTAATCATAATTTTTAAATAACATTATTATAAATTACTGGGAATTAGTTTGCTATTATTAAATTATTTTAATTTTAAAATTACAAATTATAAAATAATAAAAATATTAAAAAAATTATCAAAAATATTCAAATTAGCAGTTGACACAATGCTGGCTTATCCTGTGCAGTTTTTTGTTACTGGAACCACAAATGGATGAGCTCCATTGAACCAGCTATTGCTTATACTTGAAAAATAAATATTGGATGCAGTAGTCATGAAAACAAATAACATTGCTCACAGTGTTTAGAGATATGCCCATCATGTTGTCGCAGATACTCTATGCAACACCTCCCTTGATAATCATGGTAGTAGTATATTTTTATACCAATAATAAATGAAAAAATACAAAACAGTAAAATACCACATGTTAACTAAAGAAAAAAATACAAAACATTATTTATCTGTTTGATAAAGGCAAGGATTATTAAATAAACAAGATAAAATATATAAATAAAATAAAGCTGGCAAAAAAAAAAAGAAATGTCCAATAATAAACAACAAAACTACTATAAAATAAAACGTTTACATCTGGTATACTAAAGTGTTTACAACGTTTTTAATTAAAATAGTTTTAGCCCCCTCTGCCAAAAAAAATAATGCATAGATTTAACTTACAAACGTACAAAAAAAACAGCATAAAACCAAAAGTCAAATACTCAAACAATAGTAGAAAAAGTTTTCTGACCTGTTTGCAATAGTAGAAGACCTTGTACTTTATTAATGGTATAGCCTATGAAACATAAAAAAAGTTAGAAACATTTAATTAGCAAAGTATTTAAAGTAAAACGAGTTATTAAAAAACTTAATTTTATTTAAAAAAACTTTATAATTTGTATACTAATTTTTTGCACTGTTATATTAAAAAGAAAAAAAATAGTAAAAAATTTGGAGGATAAAAAAAATTGGAAAAATTTGGCAATTCCTTCTTCCCTGTTTTATACTCCACTAAGCAATAACAACAGCAACAACAATGACATTAGAAGTAAATAAAAATTAAGCAAGTAAATTTTGCACAAGAAATATTTTTTTTCACCCAATGGTAATAGTACAAAAAAGGCGGAGCATGCATGCCTTTGCATAGTATATTCATTTTATAACAACAACAAAGGCTATTTTAAAATGACTGGTGGTGGAAACTCCAAAAAATAGACAAAACAAATAAACCATTAATTGCTGCTTTATGCTTAAGGTTTAATTTAAATTGGCAAAAGATGCTACAGTCCAAACTTTGCAAAAAAAAGGTTAATAAAAATTACTTATAAAGCAGCAATTAAAATAAAAATAAAATAAAAAGTGTTGATAAAAGCAAACCTGCTACTAATTTTAAGCCATTTTAACTTAAAATCTAAATAGGTACATACCTTGCTAAGCACTAATTAAAATTTTTTTTAAAGATGTTTTTTATTCTACTTGTAAATTATCTTTTTAAATACACACAAGTACTTTATTTTACTTTATTTTATTTAATATGACTAAACAAAAGCGCAGTTGCAAACTTTTTATATATCCTGTAAACAATGTTGACTTTAGCGAGAAACTTATTCCAGAGTATTTTAAACGTTATATTGTTGATAATAATTCATTTAACACAAGCAGCAGTCAGAATAAGCGTCAGCGCACAACAGATAATTCTTCAGACAGTGATTCAGCATTAGATATTTTAGAGCCTGATAAAGATTTTATTAGTGGTAATTGTCCAACGTAAGATAATCAGACTATATATTTAGTATTTACATCTACAGATTTTATCATTGATACATGCCAGAGCTTTAATCAGCCAGTAGATATAAACATTGTAGCACTAGTAATAGATAATATTGATAGTAATGTTAATTTTTTGGATTTAAACTACAGACCATTTTTAATAAATACAATTCTTGTAAATGAATGCACTCGGATATTATTTTGGCAATAAATAATTATTTAGATTTATTTTATTCACCCAAGGAAAAAATAAAATCAGATTATTTATTATAAAACAAATGCAGCAAATATTTACCAGTTAAACAACCCTGTATCCTTGTTGTATTAAAGGCTGCATGGTTTTTATAATAGCTGCAGAGCCTGTGATCATTGTGGCATTAAGCGTCCTGATTTAATTATTTTAAATAATAAGCAGTATTTTAATCCAAATAACTAATGTATCTTACTCTGATTAGCTTCACAGTTGTAAACATTTTTAGCAAATTTAAACATACTGTCTTTGATTTGATTTTACAAGTTTTTTTAAATACTGATATTAAAAAACATTTTTGATGGAAATTATATTAAAAAGATTGTTCAGTAGGGTTTAGACAAAAATGTTATTTTTACCAACGTTCAATTTGATAACTTTCAAGGGCGATGGGACTTTTTTGCTGTTATTTTTTTAATGGTAAATATTATAATTTAAATTTTGCTATCAATAATCCATGCAAGACTGGAATTGGTAATACAACCAATTATAGCTCCAGGTTCTGGCAAGTTCCAAAGACATAGGGTGCTTTTTGGTGCCTTCATTTTATAACTTTTTTTTCTTAAATGTAATTGCTTTAATGTTAACATTAATGGCACTATCCAAACATTCCATTTACGTTACATTATTGCGTCTGGTAATATTCCAGGCAATACAGCCATCGTTGGTAATGCTGGGCATACCAGCTTAATGCCATGTGGCTTTTGTAATAAGGTGGCTGCAAGATCAAGGAATAAGAGTCAATATATCCCCTATCCTTTTTATACCAATTTAATTGGTAATGTTAAAATTTACCATGATTTATTAAATTTAAAAAATAAAGGACTAAAATTTTTACGTCCCTTTACTATTTTATACTCTTTTTCAGATGCGGCATTTTTTGGCTGCGAAAAATTTCATTTAAGCTGTGGTTGGGCCTGTTGGCTTAACATTTCTTTTACTACGCCTAATTCTACTTTTTATGTTAACATTAATAATTGTTAGTTAATCAATAGTAGCATATAAAATGCCAAATACACATTTTTATTTAATATTTTTTTTTATTTTGAAACTTTATTCTCTTATTTAAATTTTTACTGCATGGTTAATTGCATTTATTTTTTAAAATTTTTGTACCAATTATTGCAAAAAAATTTTTCTTAGTTTTCCAAAATTTTGATAAATGTTTATCACTGTATAATTTGTCAAATATAACCAGGATAAGTACTAATTGGAATATAAATAATAATATTTTATTACAACTAAAATTATACATTAAAAATAGATTAAATTTGTCATTTCTAGCCATGAGGGCAATTAGACTGTTCAAAGTTCTGTCAATATGCACTACCTATTGCATTTGTCAAATTTTATTAAAAAATGGCCCAATGCCAGCACACATCTGTCAAGCATTTGAGTGTGTAAATGATGACTACTCAAGTTTAATTAAGAGGCAATTTAGCCCAGATGATGAGCTTTCTAATATCCAGATTTTATAAATTTGGCATGAATTATTTTAGGCAGGAATTTAATTCTGATTTAAACAATTCCATTATTCTAAATTTTTTTAAAGCCTATTATTTAACTAAGCAATTTTTTTGCATATCTTTGAATTTGTCCGACATATTTAATTTTTGGTAGTTTAATGGCATTCAAAAATATTTGACTAGAAAATCCAATTTACCTGCTGTGGATATTAATGACTCTATTTCTAAAATTGAATACAATATTAAAACTTATTTTAAGACATCTATTGGGGCTGATCCTTGTGCTCCTAAAAAATTCAATTACAATTCTTTGCAAGATTTTTCTGATGTCATTTGTTTTTTAAATGTTGATGCTTAAAGTAAAATGACTAGAACCCCTGTATTTAAAAACAAGAATTATTTAGGCAATATTTTATAAATTTTTAATTATGCTAACTGTGGAGTTACAGCAGAGCTCACCCTGATTTCAATTATAAATGGGACTATGGTAAATAAAAAAGACTATTGATTCAGAATGCTATTGCAAGCAAGCGATTAGTTGTTGTTGATAAAGACATGATTAAAGCAACTGTTAGCTTTGCCAACTTGTTTACAGCAGCTAAAGATATTGATTTTTAATATGAATCTGATACAGTAGTTGATAGATATGTATTAATTAATAATTTATTATATATGTATTATAATTTTGGTACAATGGATGCTCCTAAACATACGTGCCATTGTTGGTAAAGAAATTAATATTTTTTTAGTTGTTGAATAAATTGTTTAAAATATACTTATTATTTCAATTTAATACATTTATTTGATTTTAAAAAAAAACTAATTGAAAGCTGTCACTGTTATAAAATATTCCAAAAAAATCTGTAGCTTAATACACTGTACATTAAAATATGTTTAAATTTTGATGGGATGTTAATATGTCTTTTTAAAAATTAAAAAAAAACACTTGCGGTACCTTTAAATAAATAGCTTGCAATACTACATGGGTAAATTATAAAATAAAAACTAACATGCGCATTTTTCTAAAATTTCACAGTAACAATCTCATATCATGTATTTTTTGAGATGGTAAAGGTCATGTTCAATCAAAAATTATCCATGGTAGCTTTTTGGCACAAGAGCAATGGCCAAAGCTATAATATTAGTTTTAAAAACTGTTGATGCAATTGCAACTATTTCAATTTTTTAATATATTTAAATATTTTATCTTTAAACAATGTTACAAAATAGGTTTCATCTACATTAATTGTGAACAAAAACATTTTATATAAAAAAAACAGAGCTTGTCAGTTATTGACAAAAAAATAAACTTTTTACAATTTTTATCATTTAGAAAATCAAACATCATTTAGCATTATGTAAGTTATACAATCCTTTATTTTTATATCATAATAAAGCAAATTTGCAAATTTTTTATATAAATTACATGCAAACAAATATAAATACATTTTTTATTTGTCATTGTTAATAGAAAGATTATTTTGCATTTATTTATTCTATTTTCTTGTATGTTTTAACTATTTTGCTTTAAAAAGTAAATGTTATAATAAATAACTAAAAAATGACATTTTTAATTAATATTATTTTTTTCTTGTTTCATTCTTACTTTTGTTGTTTTGTTTTATTATATTTTACCAATCAGACGAGTAATATAGAAATATCAATAGTTTTCTACAAATACTTTGTTTTTAGCTTGCACGTTACAGTTTAAAAGACTGACATGCTCATTAAAGCTTAATTGGCTTATTCTTTATAGGATGTGGTAGATATTTAGGACTGAATTTCTTGTAAATGCAAGAGGACAAATCTAACAATAATATTTTTTATTATGCTTTAAATTGGCATTTTTTAAACAATATGTCTTCATTAATTTTATTTTATATTAACAAGGGGTTAACAGCAACTACTACAGCACCTAGTGCACCCAAACAAAGCCATACAAGCCCTGCTGGTTGCTCTGTACATGTCATTACAAGGTCAGAATTAATTTACAAGTTAAATGGCAACTACAGTGATGCAGAGGATGATAAGACTAAAATAACAGCATTTGTTGATTGCCATACTTGTGTTAGACACAAAATCAACTTACATGCAGAAGCAAATTTCAAAGTACAGATTTGTTCAGAGATTGAAGAGCATGTTATCAGCAGATTTAATATTAAGCAAGCAATAAAGATTGTTTGGATGAAGCATCAGAGTTTATCAATGGCACATAAAAGTCTAGTATGGAGATATGCTTATAATATTTGTAAATGGCAGGGGCTTACTGGAGCAAGAGACGAGATTAGTCATGCACTGCAGAATATTGTAGAACATGGTGGGATTATTAAAAAAATGGAGTGATGCAGACTACAATGGTTTCTGATACTTACATGTTATTGTTGAAAAATCAAAAATATTCCTTTTTTTGGAATTATATTGATTTATTTTTATAGTGTGTCAGCACACACTAATTTATGGGTTGGCTCAGCTCACTTTCGAACTGCTACAGAATGGCTTATCAAGACTTTATTTTTTCAAGTATTTTTCTACTCTTTCAAGACTTCTATTTAAACCATCGTTTTACAAGAACTCTCTCAAGATTTCTTCATCTTTGCTTTTCTTTATCTTTTCTTTTTTTCTTAATATATACTTCTGTTTGTTTGAAGACCCTCACACAAGTATTTATTTTTTTTAAAAAAAGGCATATGGACAATACCAAAGGTATATTTAAAACGTTTAAAAATGCAAAGCAGGAAAAAAAGTAGTTAAAAATAACATAGTTTTAGCTTATCAAAACCATTTTTTATTGTTTATTAGCTCATGCATAATCTTTAAAAAAATTATTTTAACCAAATATTTATTAAACTCTAAACCCAGGTGTAAACTCCATCTTGTACAATCCCATAAAATAATTACCAATTATAAATAGCTTTTTCCAATTTTTTGAAGACAACATGCAACAATTGAACTGACAAACTCACAGGTCTAATCAACTGATTGAGATCAGTTCATTAAATGCACAAATGGAAACCACAATTTTTGCAAAACATACAGAGCATTGGTATCATTTTCTTATGACACATCTTAATTATGTTTAATATTAGGTAAATATAAATTAAAAGGGGCATTTCCAGTATTTAAGCTGTCTTTGTCATAGTTAATCATTTTAGCAAATCCGCCCCAAAATTGGAATTAATGTCAAAAATATTTGACACAGGTGTTATTACTAGCATTGTGTTATAAAAATAAAAATTAACAAGGGTAATATTTTTCTATTACTTTATAAATGGAATAGCTGCTTTTTACTTTAATATCTCATGTGAGCATAACAGAACAGCCCATGTGCAAATGCTTAAATAGCTTGGCCACATTATCTGAAATAATTTTTTTTTGAAACACTAAAATTAGAAACTGTTAAAAACTTTGAGCAATTTTCTCAATCTCAATATTTATATGTGCATCATGCAGTTTTATATAAGTAAACGTTTTAAGACAGTAGGGGCAAATAAGAATTGCTTTGCAAATAATTTTAAAATTTTATAAAAAATAAAGTACAGGTTATTTGCTAAAAACAGTTTCAAAATTGTAGAAACCCTCTCTTTTATATATTTCTGGGGGTCAATCCTAATAAAACATATTTTTTTAAAGTTTACTTTGTGTTAAGAAAGGAATGTAAATTTTATAATTTTTTAAAGGAATTATTATTCATGCCAAAAATATTCTTATTTCATATTAACCTACTTTTATTTGTTATTGAATTCAATCATTCAAGGCCAAATTAAAAATACTTAAAAAATGTTTAATTAGTTTTTTACTTATAGCAAATAATTTAAATGTTTTATATTTTTAATGGTAATACTAATAGTCGAACAAGGTTTATTGTCAAATAAAGTACACAAGAAACAAAGACAAATTAAAATAAAAAATTACATGCCCAGGTATAATACACGTATTTTTCCTTACTTTTTATTAACAAATCTTTTTTAATTAATGTAAAAAATTAAAAATGTAAACTAAATGCAGGTCATATGAAATCTGCATCATCGACATTTTTATTTAATGCAGCTATTATTAGCATTTAATTACCTAAAGTCAATTATATCTGTATTTAATTGTTTCTTATATTACATCATCTATGTGCATTTCCCCACATGACCATTGCAATCAGAGAGGTGACTTTAGCTAGCCAATTCAATTAATAATATAATATGACAATGTATGATTATTGATTGAAATAGAAAGCATACCAAAAATTTTTAAATGTGCAATTGTCAATATTGTTAAATTGGGTTTCGACACCATATATTAGTTGAATATTTACTGCAATTATTATAAGACATTTTTTAGTTTAGTCTTTTATACATATTTATTTTTTCAAGCTTTATTTAAATTTTTTATTCAATGGTTAATTTAAGCCTAGTTACTAGGTGCACTGAATGTGGTAAAAAAACAAAAAATTATTGCATGTTTAACCATTCTCCTTACTGTGAGATACACTGTCCCCATTATAAACAATAAACGTAATTGTTGAAACAACTGTTTTGCTTTATATAGATAATAACATTAATCAAATAAATTTTGGTAATACATTTATTCTTTAGCTAATAAACTTAAATAAATAGTCTGTATAATTGACTTAGTTTAAAATATAAAGATAGCTTTTATTTAATCTAGTATTACCAAGTTGTAGTTAACGAGCTATGAAACATCTCTATTAACATTTTTATTTACAACTGTTGTTGTATTTTTTTAACAAGCAAGTAAAATTAAAATAATAATTCAATTGCAGTTAAAATAACTAATAGCATTTTTTAATTATTAACTATTTTAATAAAAAAAAAAGTTAATTTGTTGCAAGTAAACATTATTGATTTTATTGACTATAAGTTAAGTAAGTGAATTAAAAAGCAATTGTTGGGTTTTTAGTAGTATAATATTTTTATTTTAACTGTGTTAATTTATAATGTTACATTTTTAACTTTTTTAAATTAATAATTAATTTTTTTACATTTACGTTACAAAGCTTTTTTGTATAAAAAGGATAAAATGTAAATATTATTTGCGTGTTTTGCAAACATTTTATTATTACTTTTATATTATTATATTATTGCTACTTTTACATTAAATTAAAAATGAGCATTACCTGTTTACAAAATGGTAATAATTATGCTAAGGTTATCAAATTTAAATGGACTGGCTTTTAAATAATCTAGCTTTTTTAAAATAAAATTTTATCAAATAAATTGATAACCATTTTACTTATAAAAATAATTTTTACAATTAAACTTTTATTTTCTATAAATTATATTTTCTAATAAAATAAAACCGCTTTTTAAAAATTATTTACAAGATTATTATTATAATTTGTTAATATCCACATATTAATGCTGTCTACTGATTATAGACATAAGCACAGTAAATAATAAAATTTGTTAACATGCAATGCCACTTTTTTATAACATTATAAGCTCTACAATAAACAATAAACAACTTTTATAAATACATTATCTGAATAATATTTGCGTAAATAGACAGCGCAAAAATAATTTGTTATATTTCTAATTTTTATTAAAAATAATTTTTGGACAATGGCTGTTTTCATTTCATTTAAAGTCGATTTATTGATTACAGTTATTATTATTATTATGGTGTCACATGCCACTTAAAAAAGTAAGGCATAATTTTTGATTCACTTTATGCAAGGTTAATTTGTAAAATAAATTAAAAATTAGAACGTACTATTACTCAGTACACCATCAATTTACATACGTTTTAAAAAAATACAAGTTAAAAATTTAGTTTAAATAAAATAATTTTACACATTCAACGCAAATTAAAAAATTAAATTTATATAAAAAGGCAATAGTTTTAGAAAAAATATTTTTTTTTAGTAATTTGACTTTAGCTATTATAATTTTCTATAAAAACTAGTTATATTTACAAAAAAGACTAAATTAATAATGCCAGGAAATGGTTATTGCGTTAATTGCACAAACAAAAAAACAAATGGAATTTACTGTTACAGCTGCTATTATATTGTTAATAATAATAGACCCTAACAAGAAAATTTGCAACAAACTATAGGCCTACCTGGTTAAATATATAACACTATTTGTAATTAAAATAATAGCAAATAATGACTTGTGACTGATTGAACCTAAATTTTTAACTAAAGCTTTAGAAAAATGCCTTAGGTTTTAAAAAATAAACATTTACCAGCCAAATAAAATAATTTGTTAACATAAACATATTTAAAATAAAATTAAAGGGGCATTTAAAACAACTTACTTTTACTGGCTAAACATATGCAATATGCGTGTAAAATTATTAATTATTATTATTATTATGAATATAATTAATAGATTATACAAACAATTTATTCAAAGCTAAAATTTAAATTATTTGCTTATATAATTAATAAAAATAATTAATTATAAAACAATTAACTAGCTTTTAACTTGCTTTTGTATTATAACAGTGTTTTTTAAAATATTTACTTTTTACTAATTTTAGCAAAAAAAACTTAGTGTATGTTTAAAAGCAAAAGTTATATATTTATTTTGGCTTTAAAATAATTAATTTTTTATAATTTAAAAAAGTAGACTTTTGTAATTGTATAGTTTTTTTTGGAAATTAACACGGGTATATTTAAAAATAAAAAAAGAGCTAAAAATAACTAATTTATGATTGTGAACAACATTTGATTTGTCGTATGTTGGTTTAATATTGTAAAAAATGCTGTTTGCCTGTAGTTCTGTTGGGTCCTATTATCCAGGTTGTTTGGGTCCAGCTGGATTGTGAGACTCCCGTTTGTGCAGCTTTCACCAGGAGTAAATCTGTAAATTATAATTATATAATTTATTGCTTAATTATATTAAACATTAAAAACAGATAGATTAGTTGAAAAATAGCGAATTTTTATTATGACAATTTTTTTGTCTAATGATTAATATGATATGTAATATTAAATTTCTGATTAAGACAGTTATCATGTATTTTAATTTTTTTAAAAAAAAAATTCAATGCTCTTTAATTAAAAAAATAAAATTATATATATTAACTATCCACCTGCTAGTTGAAAGACAACATTCTGTTTTATACTTGCATATTTTTTTTTAACATTTTTCACTACATTTTTAATTTAGCCATGCCAGCCAACTTTACTAAAGTTTTTTGTTTTTATTGCAATAAAGAAAAAATTATTGTTGGTCAGGATGAAGTTGGTAAAGATTACTGCTATTATTGCAAAATCAAGTATTTAATTATTTGATACTTACACGTTTTTAAACTTTTATAACTAGTGTCCTCAATGGTTTGACAAAGTTTTGTTTTAAATATAATAAATAATTTTTTATTAATATAAAATAGAAAAATGCTGATAATTACTTTATAAAATATAAAAATGTGTTTTAAATTATTATATATTTGACCATGTTTACATAAATTAAAAATATATTAATGCGGAACTAAACACTTTGTAATAAAAAATATTGTTGATAAACGTTTAGTTGTTTAATAATAACTTTAAATTTATAATACTAAAAATATGTTATTTCTTGTTCATAATCATTTTCATGTTTTTTTTGTAATTTTCCCATTCCCCATATTCAAATGTTTGCTTATTTTTTTACGCTCTTTTTAAAGTTTTATAAAATTAACAATTGCCGAGTTTATTCGTGGCTATTTTTGTTAAAACATAAGTTTATAATAATTAAAAATACCTTTTTTAAAAAAATTAAGCAACAAATTTTTTTTCATCATGTTTTATATGTTTATTTTGCATGTAAAATTTTTAATTTTTTTTAAAATGCTGCTTAAGTATATTTAATTTATTTAATAACATATTATTTTGTAAAGGTTATGTATAAATCAATAATAAATAATACTTAATTTTTTGCAATCATATAATAAAATTGTATTAACTAGTATAAACAAATAACTAATAATGACCATTATTAATTTTTACTTTATATTTAATATGTTTAAATAATTAATTAGTCAGTTAGACTTGATTGTAAAATTTACAACGTTTTATGAAATATCGTAACAAAAATTTTAATTTTATAATTATTATCAAATAAATTTATGCAGAATACAATTTATTTATCAATGCAAATAAAGCGATGCAAATTTAAAAAAATTTGTTGTCTTATCCACAAATAATTAAAAATGCTAAATACTTATTCATTAAATGCAAATAATACATTAAAATTTGTACTATATTCTTACAACAATAACTTAAAGATTAATTTAGAAAATTTATTATCTACAAAAAAATTAAAGAAAAAATGTACTGCACCATATGCAATGATAAAAGTAAATAATTTTGCAAAAGCTGATTAAAATAATTAAGTGAACAATTGGCTTAACTTACATTTATTTTCTTTGTGCTATTTGTTGTTTTTGTGCTTAATTGCTTTAATATTAATAAGCAAATGTTTTTATAAATAAACTATTTTAGCCAACTTAAGAAAACTATTTATAGCCTATGTCTAAAAACAAATTTGCATGACTAAATGCCCTCTATTTTATACAACTAGTTATATCATTAATATAATATTAGCAAATTACTTTACTAAGTCAAAGATAATTACATTCACGTTTAAAATTTATTTTTTGACAACATAAGATTTTTATGGCGATTATATAAATAGGTAAATGTTTATTGAGCAACAATAAATAAAATGAGATGTGTCAATTTTTCTTTTAAAAAACTTGATTTGCTACAAAATAATAAATTTAAACCCGCCACAATGCTATACCTGTATGAGCAATATTATGGGCACCCCAAAAGGATTACTTGGTAAACTGTATTGTCAAAGATGCTACAATAAAATTACTCTTGAATCATAGTTTTTTAATTATTTAAATATTTTAAAAAAATAATAATAATGTTGTTTTTAAAACCTCTTATTAGTAAAACTAATGTAAAATGTTTTAAACTAACATATAATTTTTGTAAATGTTAATTATTTATAATTATATTATTTTATAAAATACAAATTTGCGGAAAAAATGTGTAAATCTAAAGATGTAATTTCTTAAATAGAATTTTTTAGTAAACTATTTCAAGAATTTGTTATTGTGCTTTAAAGTTACATATAAAAAAATGTTTGAAGATGTAATAAAAATAATCTCCAAAACTAATGTTTTTGGTTGAAAAATAAAGAATAATGACAAACTAATACCAATTACTCATACTTATGCTATTATAAAAGTTTGATTTCTACTTATACTGTAACTACCAAAGAAACAAAATGTAAATAAGACTAGAAGTAGGCGAAATTTTTAAAAATATTATTATTGATTCTTGTGTGTATTTTTTTTAATATTTGATCTCAATTTTTTTATTATCCTTTTAATTAAAAATAAAATTTTTGAGTACCATAATATTGAGTAAATTAATTGTATTAAAAATGTATATTTAAGTTTAATGCCAACATCAATTACAGAGTAGTAGTTTTGTAATTTTCGTTATCAAAGTGAACAACATTTTATTTAATGCATACATAAAAGAAATGTTTGCTGTGCATTTAAATTTAATTTTTTGATTTAGTTAGCTATACACTTTAAAATAGTTTAATAGCTTTTTACCTTAAAAATGTCTGATGATAATAGATGCTCAGCTTGTAATAACAAACCACTTGATTTTCTTATAGAGTAGGTAGAAATAAACTGTGATTTATGCTTTGTCAAATATGAAGATAGTATAATTAAGTAGTAAACTTTTAGTTATAATTGGCTACTGTAATAATTTTCAGTAGGGACTGTCTAAATAAAAAATTAAAGAGATTATAAATATTTTGTAACATCATTCGAAAATGTTTTTTATGGATATAACAAATTGATCAGTAAGAAGTATGACTCATTTTATTTTTTGATTAAAAAGTATATCTAAATAAAACATATCTGCTAATTAATTTATTTGGTAATATGATGGGAGCACTTTTATGTTTTTTTACTTAATAAAAAAGCTAGTTATGGTAGCTTATTATATTTAAATTACAAAAATTTTTGTTGACATTTATAATGTAAATGCTGTTTTTGATAAAATATAATTCAAATTTTTGTTTGCTAAAAAAATTAATTTTTTTTATTTTGCTGAAGCTTTTTATGTTAAAAATGTGCCTACTCAAAAACTTTGTGTTGAATGTTACAAAAATAAAGCAGGCGCTATCAAAAATGCCTCTGGTCAGATAATTTGCAATTAGTGTTCTTCCAAACAATATTTTTATGTTCTTACTAGTATAATAAATAAAAAATTAATTAGCTCTCAAAAATGACTCTACAAGCTATTTTAGTTTATTGTAGTTAACATTTGTTAAAAAATGGAGAAAGTGCAAAAAAAGTATCTTTCTGACACTTGCTTACTTCATTACAAGCTATTAAAGCCCTTTCTATTCTGATAATTAATTTTTTAACACGTGTTTAATCCCAGTTAATTATTTTATTAATTATATTTAATCAACAATATGAATCAATCCTTTATGTTTTATAAGAAAAATAATTGTACATTGTACAAAACTATTTTTTTTCTTTTGTTCAAACTCCCTTTATTAAAACTTTAAGTCTTTGTATAAGTTTCTTTTACTTGCATAAAAATAAATCTTTGAAAACCTCTTTTAATATTTCCGCGAAATATTTAATAAATATATTTACGAAAAAATATACGAATTTTTTAAATCTTTCTTTTTTTTTAAGTTTAAATTGTTCATTTTTCATTTTATTTTTTATACTCTTTTTATTATAACAGCAAAATGACAATTGCAATCATAGTAAAATACCCGGGTATTTTTTATTTGGTTGGCAAAAATAATTACGTTCCTGTCCCTTACACTTTGTTTGGGATAAATAATAATATGCTTGTGAAAGATTTTAAAAAGGGTATTCGGGAACATTTAGAAGGGTTGAATGTGCCAATGTCTGTAATCAATAACTTAGAATATACTGTTGAAAAAAATAAAAAAGATATGGTAGTACTAAAATCTGACTCATGTAAAGTAGCTTCAGAGAGCCTAGTTATGGAGCACAAAGTTGTAATGTGTGGATATAACTGGGTGATGTTCGAGTAAGAAGAAACGTTTATTTGTATTTGGAAATATATTATGAATAATACAAAAAAAACTTTTAAATTTTACCAATATTGAAAATAGTTACTTTAATGTTTACAAGCATTTTAGAAACATTTTTTATTTAAATAAACGATACGCCTTTGACATTATGGTTATGCTTAATAGACAATTTTTATATTGCTTTTTAAATTTTATTGTAATTGCTGCATTTTGTTATAAAAATGTGCAATAGGTATACAAAAAAAATAATACGAATAAATAGCAATAAAAGAAAGCAGCTTTTTAAAATTTTCCTGCTTATTATTTTCTTTATGAAGGAATTTTCTTTTTGAGTATCTCCTTTAAGCAATAAACCGTTTACAATTAGGCACTTTTTTTATATGGAAAAATGTCACGTTAAATTTCGCTATTTTCTGTCCTAAAAAAAGTGGAGCCCCAAAATCGCTGTTTAAAAGAAACCAAATTGTCTCTTTGTAAAGTATAATAGAGAAATTCATTTAAAACTTTTATTTTTCTTTCCATTAAGAAAAGCTGAATGAACATTTATATACTTTTTTCGGCTATTTTTATTTTAAAACTCGACTTTTACATTATCCTTCAAATGCCATAAACTAAATGACAAGCTTAATAGATCATGCCTTTTTTACCATTTGCTTTCTGTGTTTGCAAATACATTTTTGTTAAACTTGACAATCAATGGCACTGGGCCAGGACTGGACAAGTACATTTGGCCTTATAAGGATTATAAGAGTTATCCTGTAGAAGACCCAAGCTTTTCAGAAATGCCATGCAGGACAACAAGCATAAATGTAAGTGATATAGACATTTGCAGAGTCAATGCTGGAGACAAAAATTACTGTTGAATGGCATGAAACTGACGAGCAAGACAGAGAAACCACAGATTCTCATCTCTGACCACGCCTAGTTTTTATCTCGCCAATAGAGCGTTTAGAGCTGATGACAAGGCTGGAGCATAGTACTTCACTAGCTGCGCTCAGATATATGTCATAGGGTCAGGCACTGTCAAGCTCACTGGCGACTCGGTCATATCAGAAGTCTACGCCAAAGAAAACATGGCATTTGTTATTGAACTGTACGATGGATATGACAGCTATGCTATTCCTGGAGGCAAGCTGTATGAGGCAGGAACAGCTCCAGCACTAAAGAAAAGCGATGAGAGCCCATCATCATACATATCAATCTCAATTTCGCATGAAAAAAATTACACATAGTACCTCTTCAAGCGATATGCCCTGCACCAAACTTGGGAGAAGAAGGAGACGTCACTAAGAATAAATAAATATTTTATGTATACTAAATCGTAATCGAAATAAGACGCTCAGAGATTTGAAACCACGGAAATAGGCATATCAAAAGAGGAAGAGGAAGCAGAAGAAGAGTTGACTGGGCGACTAATAGCCGATATTTCTTCCTGGTCCGCTTCTACATCTAAAAAAACATCGCCGTCATCATCGTTCTCTTGTTCTTTTTCCATCCCATCGTGTTCTCTAATAATAGAAATATCCTCTGTTTGACATGATTTCTTGTGCTTGGAAATAACCAGCAGCGTTTCGGTCTTTTCAGCAATTTCTCGATCATCCTTGATATCTTTGTCATCCTTGTCATCTGTGGCAGTAAATGTCGCGTTGTCGTCATTCACAGACACAACCGGTGTGCTGGTACTGATAGGCATGCCAGGCAAGTCTCGCACAAGATCCAAAACATCTCTGTCAGTATCCTTGGCCAATTGCTGCACCATCATGGCCAAAAGATGCGCTCGCATCGGTGTAGTGTTTCTTCTTGGTCTTCTCGCCACAGATCCCAGAGACCTATGCGCGTTGAACCGGCTGTTGTCCACTAGCTCTTTGCTCGCTGCATCTAGAGGACCATCATCGCTGGCCATCAACTTTGGCAGCACTGGCATTGCCGTGGCCCTCGCCGCATGATCTATCGCAGAAGATGATGAACTAGTAATGGCCTCGCTGGTCTTTCTCCTTAGGCTTTTGTCTGCTAGCAACGTGCTCTCAGATGTACTGACACAGTCGCCAGCAGTGATCGAAGGAGGACACACTGAGCTCCACATATCGGCTAGTGTCGCAGAGATGCTCTGTCTGCGCATCCTGTTTTCCAGCATCCGCCTGACGAGACGAGCCAAAGCAATGCGGACATTGGCCACACGATCGGTCGCCAATGCAGCTAAAGAAGGGAGAAAGAACTGGTCAAAGTCGACTGGGTCGGCATCGGGGTCCTGGTCATGAGCCAAAAGAGCCGAGCATATCTCGATGAAAAACAGCCTGCCACGGAACGACGCAGCATGCGAGAAGGATATCACAGTTTCAAAAAACTTCACCTGCGTCGACGGATCGAGCTTTGTCAGCTCAAATACTATGGGGAAGGCAGGCGCAACTGCTGCTCTGACGCCAGCTACTGGGTCGTGCGCCCACTCGACAGCCTGGGGCAGTAGGCTACCAACGACTATTGACGCTGGAAACAGGTGGCACAGCTTGACCAGCTGCCTGGCCATTAGCTCACGCGTGCGCCACTGCTTGCCATCGTGCCTGAACACCTGCATGATCATTGGCAAGCAGCGCACTCGGCTAGCAGCAGTAAGCCAAGTCAAAGTGTCGCCCAGATGTCGCAGAGCACCCATCTTGATCTCTGGCGCATCGATCAAAAACAGACACAGAATGCTCTCGAGATCAGCGCTCTGCGACGACGAAAACAGTGCAAGCGTGTCGCCATTAGAAGATGCCCGAATCCCAGTCTGCTGCTGCTGCTGCTTTTGAGCAGACCCATGTCGGTCTGCTTCGCCAGAAGTGCGTCCCAGCGAAGAGCTGGTAGACAGAATGCGCGCAACCTCATGCAGCGAGCACGCAAGCGTCTGCCGTGCCTCAAAGTGCTCGGTCTTGCTCAGCTGCATGTACACATCTCGCAAGCGGTCCCACCCAGCCGGACCAAGGGCGGCCAGCAATGCTGGGAAATTGTAAGCGCACTGAAACAAGATGTCGCGTCCAACTGCGCGCCGCGCACGCAAGCGACCGCCACCAGCTGCGTTAACACCACTACTGCTGCTTTTATTGCTGGCACCGCTTGCTGTATTGCTTATGCTGCCTGAGTTGCTGGATGAACCATTAGCTGACGATGACTTGGCTCCAGAAGCAACGCGGTCCTTGCCTCGAAGCGTCGCTGACAATGACCGAAGCGAAAGAGGCGACGATGACGATGACGATGATGACTGCGACAACTGCGATGACGCAGTACTACTGACTGATGAGCCAGCCACGTCTCCCAGTGCACGAATCATCACTGCATTAGCCTCGTTGGCAGCTGCAGTCTCCTCGTCGATCTCGTCATCGTCGTCTTCGTCGTCGTCATAGTCCATATCATGTAGACTTGAGCTGGACCCAAAAAGCCCAAAACGGCCTGATCCCTGGTCGCTATGCGCCTTCTGAATGTCGCTGACAACAAGGCCGACAAGCGCATCGCGCGTCCGTGGACAGTCGACCAGGGCTAAAGTGAGTTTGCCGATAGACTCGAACACGGCAGCGCGTACATGGTGCGATGGCTCGCGAGGACTGGCCAGCCTTTCTACCAGCTGCAGCCACTGCTTATCGGCAACTGAGCGAGCTGGCTGGTTATAATACATATATGTGCTTAGCTGATCCGGCTCGCCCGAGTTGTTTCCACCAGTGCTGCTATTGTTGTGAGCCGACAAAAGGCTGCTTGTCAGAGATACACGCTGCTGCCGCTGTTGCTGCTGTACTTCATCACCGCTGGAAGAAATGGACTTGGCAAAGCATTGCAGCGAATGCTTGCGCTCGAAATCAGCGAGCTGCACCGACATTGATGGCGGCTTGCTGCTGCGCGGCGCAAGCACGACAGCTAGGCCAGGCAGCGCGTGGCGAGCAGCGCTCTGGCGTACTTGCCAAATCGAGTCCTGCGCCAGCTGCAGAAAGCACTGGAAAAGCACATCTATAGCCAGGTCGACCGATACAGCCTTTGCAAGGGAGCCCAGCACTGCTGCGGCGTCGCGGCGGACCTCAAAGGCCTTGTCCTTGGCTGACCGCTCGACCACGGGCACAAAGACAGCTGGCCGCATGCTGGCTCCAAATTCGACAGCTACAAGATGGATCATATGCAACATCAGCAGCTTGCGACGGGTCAGCTCGAGCCGTGCCTCCTCGTCTGCAGGCGACACAAAAAAGCTCTCCTTCTTGCTACCGATGCTGCTGCCGTCACCGCCGCTCATGATGCTCTCGAGATCAAGCGTGTCTGACGCGTCCGACGACCTGCTCTCTGAGCCATTGCGCTCAAGCTCGGTCTCGGATGCTTGTGTCTTGTCGCTCTGCCAGCTCCTGCGGCCGAAAAGCGAGGCAAAGCCCGAGCTGAGCACGCTGGCTGCCGAGCCGGTACTGTCTTTGGAATGTGAGCTGCCAGCCTGCGTATCTGCCGGAGTATCTGTCTTTTGCTGTTGCTGAAGCAGTGGTGGTAACGGCGGTGATGACGATGCGCGCGACTTGACGACCATTTCCTTGGACCTCTGGCGCTGGCGCATCAGATGCTGGTGAATGGGATTCTGCACCAGGCTGAGCACGACGCCATGCACGATCTCGGTGTGGAAGCGGTCAAACGGCAGATGGCGGCCCAGCGAGACCGTGGCCCTCTGCGTGGGCAGCGACACCGAGGGATGTGGCGTTAGCAGCACGCGGTGTAGCCACGTTCCAAAGGCCTCGCATGAGGGCACGCTGATCGGAGGCACGATCTGGCTACTGTCTTCACGCTCGCTGCTGTGCTCGCTGCTATGCGCGCTACTGCAGTCATCAGAATCGCGCTTCTCCTTGTTCCTGCTGCTGTGCCTATTCCTATGCTCATTTTTATCATTAGCCTCAGTCTCGTCGTTTTCAGCCTGACTACTACTACTATTATTGCTGCTGAGATCGGCGTCTTTATTTTCGTAGTAAAACTGCAGCACAGACTGTAGATTCTGCGCCATGGTCTCTCTGACAAAAAGCTCGCGGTCCTCAGCAAGCCGCATGGCAATAGGAACCAGAACACCCATGGCCACGGCCAGGCTCTCGCAGCTTAGCAGCCGGCCGACCTCCTTCGCAGCCCACACGCGCTGGAAAATAAACACGCTCGACGACCTTTGGCAGAAAATCTCTAGCGCGCTCATATTGGCCTCTTCCTCGCTCTCGAGCGACTTTACCTGCTGCTGCTTTGCCTTGTCCTCGATCATCGGCTCCAAAAGCTCGTTCTCAGTGGTCCCATGCGGATTTGCCTGCTTGTCTGAAGCCGCGACGCGATGCACCACTACGCCTGGCGGCAGCTGAGGAGTGCCTGGAGCAGATGTATGCTCGTTTTCTGCAATTCCGCCATCTGCCGAATCGCGTCTAGCTGCGACTAACAAAGTGTCTGGCTGCTCATCAAGGTCGCTGCTACTGGGCTGCTGCTCTATTTCTTCTGGCTCCTCGACATTCCATTCAAACCCGAAATCTAAAAAAAAAATAAAGAATTGGTATTTTAAACTTTATATATCTGTATGCCAGCTTTAACAGGCAAGGTCGCTTTTAATACGCTAGTGAGACGGCATACTTACCTGCCATGGTGTGTGTACTTATGTGTGAGTATATGTGTGCGTATTTATGTAATTAGTTGCGTATTTATGTAAATATATGGATATATGTTGTAGGATAAAGCCCTTTTCCAGAACTGGCAAGAGAGAGGAAGAGAAAAGGGGACTGCCGCAGGTTACAGCCTACGTTTCAACGAAAGTAAAGAAAGAAAAACAAACGTAAACAAATAAAAAGTTTTCAAAATGCTAAGAGATGCAACAGATAACCATGAAAAATAAGTACTTGAAAACAAAAAAGCTCTGTAGAGCAAGACAAAACACATCAATCATGATGCTCAGTCCTTTTTTTCTTTTGACTTTACCTTTTCACTTTGGTCACAAAAAAGACACCCACTCCACTGTCTCGGCCAGAAACTGAGTAACTGAAGTCTCGGCTCGGCTCGGCTTTACACCACGCCTTTTTTTGCATTTGTCTGTCAGAGCCACCACATTCTCCTTGCAGAGCCTGAATCAAATGAGAAAAAGAAGGGAGACCACGTGAGCGTCAGCGGTCCACAAATCATTGTTCCATTTCCATTTGTTCTCTTGAGCACGTTTCTTAAGTGATATGCAGATGATTATGACAATTTTGAAACCTTTTCTTGTCTCTTTTTGCCTCTCGCATTCACATCATATTTTCAGTCAATTTTGACAATCTCAACTTTTTTTTTGTTTTCTCAAATGAAACCTTTCAGCAATTCTATTCTGCTAGTCCTGCTCGCCGCAGCCTCGGCATCTGTGGCCAGCCCCGCCGCACAGCAGCACGTCTTTGACGCTCACAACCACTACGACATACAGAACACCACTACTACCCCTACCTCTTTAGCATCGCCTCCTTTCAGCTCAGACACCTGTCCTATCGACGCTATCTCGTGCTCACGGACAGACGTCGACTCATGCTGCTCGCCAACAAACGGTCTTCTGGTGCTGGCATTGCAGTGGGACACGCGCTGGGGCCCTTCCAACGCGTTCACGGTGCACGGGCTGTGGCCAGACACCTGCGAGGGCAAGCAGCTGCCCAGCCAGGGATGTGACCCGCAGCGGTCGTACACAAACATCTCAGGCATCATCCAGACGGCAGACCCCTTGCTGCACGCCGACATGAATACGTACTGGCCGTCGAACAAGGGCGACAACGACTGGTTCTGGACGCACGAGTGGGTCAAGCATGGCACCTGCGTCACCACGCTGCATCCCCGGTGCTACGGCGCCGATGGGTACCAGCCACGACAGGAGGTAGCCGACTACTTTAGAAAGATCCTGGAGCTTCGCGAGAATTACAACCTGTTCAAAGTCTTGGCCAAAGGAGGCGTCGTGCCTACTGAGCCTGAAGTCGGTAGACGGCCTAAAAACACATATTCGCTGAAGCAGTTTAAGCAGGCCATTAAGAACGAGTGGGGCGTCGAGCCCAATGTCAGATGCATCGGCAGGCGTCTGCAGGAAGTATTTTTGTGGTTCAAGGTGCGTGGCCGCGACAACTACTACTTGGTCGAGCCCCATGGCCGTGACTCTTGCGGCGCCATCAGCTACCAGCGCAAGTCCACAGGCGGTGTTTAATGAGAGATTCTTGTAATTTTTTTTATAATTGTTAAAATTGAAAAATAAAAAAATAAAAAAAAAACTGACTATAGTTAAATGTAGTTTTTTTTTTAAAAAAAAAAAAACTGTTCCGGCATATACTTTTGGCCACGGTCTGCTCATGCTTCTTCGGCACTCCGTAGCTCATATAGTTCCGTGTGACTGACTTTGTTTCTCGGGAAATAATGGCCGAGAAAAACTATAATGTATACAATAAAGGCAAGCAGAATCATGATAGAGTCGAAAACGTAGAACGCCCATTCAGCGCTATATATCTTGCCGCCATATCCATCGATAAACTCGATTAGTCTATAAATTGAACGAGCAAATATCAGCGCTGTGGTTGCATGGACCGTCCACAAAATGTGTCTCTTTGATCCTCTACCAATTCCATCCTTGTCTCCCTCCATAACAGTATATCTTGGATCTCGCAGAACTATAGTAACTAGAAAGACAAATGATGCTAGAAACACTAGTTGAATAGCAAGTCCACCGATGCAAATCCATCTACCCTGCGTAACCATATTTTTATCTGCTGTCATACTAGCTCCAGTAGACTGCAGCAAGAAGGAAAATATGTCGCTAGCAAAAAAGAACCACACGATAAACTTTGGGCGCAAATAAAACTTGCTGTTGCGCACATTAGATCGACGAGCGATTTCTGCCAGCACTTTGTAGTTGAACAGTGCCAGTGCATTTGGTGGAAGCAACAGACAGAGATTCATGCAGATAAACAGTCCGAGCGATATATGGTTAATACAGATAGAACGGAAGATGTAACCAAGGCTCTCGGCTGTCGCTGTTCCAACCAAAATGTAGAACCAGCGCGCTGCGTCGGTATTTATTATCTGCAAAGTCAGTATCACTGCAACTGCGGCGAAAAGGACTGCTGCAGTCTCTGGCGCACCATGGACCGGCGTGTAAGTAAAATAATCAACAACTGTATTTGTCATTGTCAACAAACGTAATAACCTGAGGAAGCACGCTGCAATGGCAGGAACAAAAAAAAAAAGAAAGATTAAAAATTTTTTAATAACAAAATTGAGGCTGATCGCTAGTTAAAATACTGAGTTCTTTAAAGTTATGTGGTAAACCACGGAATGTTACTATCTTTCTTTATATAAAAATTTTGAAATAAAAAAAAACTAAATAATTTATCTTTTTAGTTCAACATTTCAATTTTATTTATTTTTTATCTAATATATTTTACATACTACTCTTTATGTTTATTTATATAAAATGATTTTATGTTTGCCAAGTATTCTGCACGAGCTATAGAGTGCATGATCTTGGCACATTAAGTTTTCAAAAGGAAGAGCAAATTCCATGTAGAACGATAAAGACCGCTTCATGACTCTTTTTTATTTGTTGATGTAGAAATATATGTAAATGCTTCTTTTTTGAGAAGAAATACTTGGCAAATGCGACTTTATGCGAGAAGATGGAGAAAAAAAAAACAATGTTTTGGTTTTTTTCTTCTTGGCATTTCTCATCACATTGCATATTGCATATTTTTTTCTGAATTTTTTTTTCCGCACATTTGAAAATCCTTGACTTAATAAAAACAACGAGAAAAGATACGATCAAGAAAAAAAAAGATATAATCGTTGATCAGGAAACAAAGAGCGATTTAAAATTAAGTCTTTGTTTTTTTTTTGTCTCCATGTAAAATGTCCTCTCAATGAAGATTTCTCAGATCTGAAATGTGGGTACAATACATGTATTTGGTGTTTTCTTTAAACCCACTTTACGCCACCAACTTTCTTTAAAAGGAATATAGACAGAAAAGACTTATTTTTTGGCAAAGGTATTGTCTACGCTTTATGAAAAAAAAAAAATTTTAAATCGACAAGTTTGTGAAAATTAAAAAGTCCAAAAAGAGAATTTATTTCCATTACAGTCATTAGTAAAATTATCTGACTTGTCATAAAAAGCCTTGAAAAAAAAATAAAATATTGTTTACGTTTACAAACTTGGCATCTTTTATCAACAACAATCAATAAATAAAAATAAAATTTCAGCCTTTTTTTTCACGGTTGGGCAACAATTATTCAAGTGAAAAAAAAGGATGGTGGCTGAAATTATGTATTTCACAATAGATACTCAATCGTCAGCATTCTTATGCCAGCGATTACGTTCAAAGCAGAAATACAAATAGTATGGCAAAATTCTATATCAAAAAAACCATCTCCATAATCGGGCTCAATGTCGATTTACATAACAAACTTTTTTGTATTAATATGTATGGATCCGTGGCTTACATTATGCATACAAGGCCTTTTTGTTTGCATATTTCTTTACAAACAAATAGATAAATATTGCAATATTTTGCAAACAATGCACTACGATATTTATGACAAAACCAGCTAGTATCTAACAGCCTAAGCAGTTTTTGCGCCAGAAAATATTTACCAATTTGCCAATTTTTAAAAAGCGGGAAAAGTGCCTCAAAGAATATACACAGAGGAAAGAAATGGCGTGGGTGTGAGAACGCGATAGCAGTATCAGCAGCAATTTTTTTTATTAGCTCATGTATATAGTCACTTTTATTTATTATTTGCTTATATCATTTGCGACTATTGTGCACAATATTATTTTTTATGTTGCAGGTGTGCTTATCTATTGGAAATTTCTACTGATATTATCTGTAGCGATAAATCAAAAATGGCAAGGGAAGCATCAGAAATGTCCAAATTGGGACAAGCGTTGAAATGCGGCTGTAGTGGAAATAAGCAAAAAAAAAATAATATTTTTCATGTAGCAATGTTACTACTATTATTTCACTGTTGGTGCTATGAAATGACAAAGAATGAATTGACACAGAAAATAAATAAATAGATAGGTAATAGAAGGGATGCCATGCTAATGAGATTTCCAATTAGATTTTAGAAAATTCCAATTTTTTATTCATTGCTATTGACAAAAACAACAAATAATTCTCTTATTATATCTTTCATTGTCTTATTTAAAAACGGTTTAAATTATATACAAGCTATCCACTGCAATCAAACAACCAACTAAATATTCTTATTTTTTTTTTATAAAAATTAGCATCTAGTCTTTGATATTCTCTCTTTTCAGCTCCTTTTCTTTTCTTTTCTTTTATTAAAATTTTACTTCAATGGTTAGAAAACTACTATCATCAGCTTTTCTCAAAGCTCAGTACAGCTTTATCTTGATCATTTATTTGGCTCTTTTCTGCACCACCAGTTTTATCAATTTTGGCCACTTGATTGTCTCGGCAATGTCAAAACTAGTGCTTAGACGCAGACGCCTGTATGTCGAGCTACCCATTGCCTCAGAGCATCAGGAGCAGGGTCAGCGTATAGCTGATGCATTTACCTCAGCTCTCGATCTTGTTGAAGACGCTTCGGAGGCAACCGACACAGAGCTGCAGAACAGCTTTATTGCGTTTGCTGCAAGCAAGCACCCGGAGGTTGCAGCAGCAATTGACAGCAGCAGCTCTTTGCACTCAGAATATTCCACCGTAGAGAAGCCCAATGTATTTGACAGCATTGTTGATCAGGGGCTGACAGAGACGCAGGCACACGAGATGCTGCGCTCGTTCTACTCGCAGCAGTCGGTGTCAGCGGATCCAGCCAACGCAATTGTTTCGTCGCATGCTTTGGACGCCACCAATCTTTTAATGATATTCCAGGGCCCAGTGGGGTTTGAAAACGGAGGCGTGCTTAGTTTTGACGAGATTTGCCATTTGAACAATACTTATCGCCCGTTGGTTGCGTCGTTTGTAGCCACAATGTCCGAGTTCCTTGCGTGTGAGGCTGCAGACCCGCAGGTAGCACATTTTTACCAGCAGGGATTTTTGCTGATGACCTGGGTCTCGGGCATCAAAAGACCAAGCGACGAGTATTTGAACTCTGCGCCTGTGATGTGGCCCCTGGTTGGCCTGGCTCAGCTCGTTCGCTTTGTGGTCATATACAAGACGCTCTGCATAAGTCCCAGGCAGCTATTAGAGCGCGTAAAAGGTAAAGTATAGTAAAAAAAGATTAAAAAAAAAACAACAACAACAACAACAACAATAGTTTTAATGGCTTATGATATTACTATATGATACTAATGACAATGTTCTATTGACTTTATAAAAAAAATGTTTTATTTTTTAATGTAGTTCTTGCTGCGCATAGCCACGGCATTGCAGTTGCTGGAGCTGTAGCAATGGCTGGGGACGAGGGCCAGCTGACTGCCGCCTCAAAAACAGCGCTTGGCACGCTTCTCTTAGCTGGCTGTCTGCCACAGATGGTTTGCCCCCAGCCCCACGCCATTCCCACGCAGCAGCAGCAGCAGCAGCAGCAGCAGGCAGCAAGTGAAGATAACGAGGAACTAGGAATTCCTTCGCCCATGCTTGTTGTCGACGGCGTCGCTAGGTATATCGCCGAGCACGTGCTTTCCAAGTACAACGACTACCACAGGAAGAACCTGGCAGCGCAGGTGCACATGGCCATGAGCAACACAGGCACGTCGTTTGTTGCTTCAGGAAACACAAAATGGCTGAGCCAGTTTGCCAAGATAGTCCAGAGCAAGGCAGCCAGCAAAGCCGACGGCGACCAAGACAAGGTGCCGTTTATGCAGCGCAAGCCACAGGTTGTGCTCAAGTACCTGAGTGGTCTGAATGGCGCATTTCACAGCCCGCACATGGCGCCAGTGCTGAGCCGCCACCTGGACTATGCCAAAAAGAAAGGATGGCTCTTTGACGCTAAAGCCATGCTTGCTGCTGTGAGCGCGCCTGACGGCAAATGCCCCGATATCAGAAACCTGAGCAAGGACATGACGCTGAGCATCGCAGAGTTTATGTACACCAGGCCTGTCGAATGGCCCGCTGCAATCGGCTCCCTGGATGGAGTATCCTGTGCTGTGGATATGACAACAAGCGGTGGCGAGCAATGCCTGACGAGCCGCGAGCTGAGTCTGCGCAGGTCGACGCGCCAGCTTCTTTTGGGCCGCGGCATCTCCCTCGTATGCGCCGACCGCGTAACGCCAACAGACGATCCTGTTCTCAGGCCATGCAGCACGCTCTACTCAAATGCGGCCATTGCAAGCGCTGGGCCAGCCGACAACTGGAAACAGCAGTTTGGCGCCCGTCTCGCAAGAACCACCACTACCGCTGCTATGGATGGCAGCAGCATCTCCTCACCCAAGTTCTTTGTCAAGAACAAGCTGCTGCGTCTGTTCAGAGGTCTTCCGCCTGTGTTTGTCGGCGGCATGTTCCCGACAACCGCGAGCATAGACTTTGTTGTTGCAGTTGCCAATGCGGGTTTTCTCGCAGAGTTTGACATTGCACACGTAGATTCGCCGAGCAAGCTACAGGATCAGATCACCGAACTGGCAAGCAAACTGCCCTGCGGCCATCCGATTGTGCTGAGCGGCGCATGTCTGACTGGTGCCAAGAAGTGGCAGTGGCAGCTGGAGACTGTGCTGGAGCTGCGCAAGACACAGGGCCTGTGCATAGCAGGTCTTGGCATACAGGACGGCACAATCCCGGAGCCCACAGAAGAAGCAGTGGGTTTTATAAAGCAGCTGCAAAGTGCGGGTTTTGATTTCGTTGCTCTGCGTCCACTGACGATTAAGCAGATCCACCAGACGCTTGCAGTTGCCCAGCAGTGCCAAGATTTCCCTGTATTGCTGCAGTGGATGGGCGGCAGAAGCGGCGGGCGGCACTCGTTCGACGAGTTCCACATGTCGATAATAGCCACGTACGCAGCCATCCGCGCCCAGCACAAAAACGTGTTTCTGGCCGCTGGTGCTGGCTTTGGCGACGCGCAGGGCGCTGCATCCTTCCTCTCCGGCTCCTGGGCCATTGACTGCGGCGCCGGCGTGAGCACGTATATGCCGTTCGACGCAGTGATGCTTCGCTCGCGGGTGATGGCAGCGCGCGAGTGCTGCGTGGCCAGCGAGATCAAGCAGCTTTTGCTCCAGGCACCCGGACTGGATCCAAGCGACATCATGTCGCTGCACAACGCGAGCTCCTCGGCAGGCGTCGTGTCTATTCTGGACAACGAGGCCAATCCCGTGCATGTGCTGGATACCAGGGGTGCGCAACTGTGTCGCGAGCTGTCAGAGACCGTGTTTAGCCAGCCAAAAGACAAGCAGCTCGCACTGTTGCTTAAGCGCAAGCAGGAGATAATCAAGCGATTAAACGGGGATTACATGCGGCCGTGGTTTGGCAGAAAACAAAGCACTTGCACAGACGACCAAGGTGCTGCTGCTGCTGCTGCTGCT